>APFE030369883.1:0-119625 GCA_000404065.3 Pinus taeda
AAAGAGAGAGAGGCTTGTCCCTCATCCCTTCAATCTTTGCAAGACTTGTGTAGCTGAGCACCCAGCCAAAGGAGGACTTGACGTCAGGACGCTGGTTGTATTCTCCTTTGTTGGTTATTAATAATAGATGACTATCATTATGGTTCCATTCTCATTGTTGTAATGATTAATGTTGAATTATGTCCTTCCTGACTGATGTATAATTGCATATATTAGATTTCACGCTTGTGTTTGTGTTGTTCTCTTTGTGTGCAAGTGTCCATTCACGGGGATAGTGGGGGACTGTGACCGGCCAAGGCAAAGGAGCGTGGGTGACGGCTGTTCTACGAACGAAAGCGTTGGAATCCAAGTAGGTCTTCATCACCTACTTGTTATTTGCAATTAGGAACTTGCGTGATAGCATTGTTTGATTGTTGCTAGACCCGTTCTGGGCTAGTAGGGATTGCCTCTATCCGTAGAGGGGATTTACCTCTCCAACAGTGGTTACATGACCAAATTTGGTCATTTACTATGCAAAATTTAGCATAAAATTCAGCTCTGAAGTTACACCAAATAACCAATTTCTAATTTGTTTTGGACAATTTGGTTTGTTGAGGCTTATGGTTGTAGCAATTTCATACGACTCTATCTTCTTGAGCCAAATAAATCATAACAGAGAGTAATGGGAGGCATAAATTTCATTTATTTTATGTATCTAATTAGATTTTAATTGAATAATTTTGCTGTTCCAATGTGGTATGATTCAATTTGATGTACTTTTTATTAGTTTTAATTTTGATTTTAATGATTTTTGATAGCGGATATGTTAGATAGGATGAAGCTAAGGCATATTGGAGCAATGATACTGTACCAACAAAGGATAAGAAGAGGATTCACAGCTCCAAAATAGATGGATCTAAAACTTTTTTCAACAATTCTCCATTTTTGGAGATTTCTTGTAAATTATAAATAGTATTTTGGAGAATGAGGAACATGTTCCTCTTTGCTACAAATTTGGTACTCTGAGCACTTTTTTAAATGGATTTTTCTCTGTAGGTAAAGGGGAAAACTCATATTTGAGTTATTTGGGGGCTTTTCTTTTCAAGATCTGGTCTTTGTATTTGAGGCAGAGCTTGCACTATTGCAGCGCCTTCCTCCAATGGAAAACTTCATAGTATTGAGGAGCCTATGGGACATTCATCAAGAAACAGAGCAAGGAGATTAGGTTTATTGATTATATTTGCAAGTACTTTTATTTGTAAATGCAAATAATATTATTTTCAATGGCAGATTTGTGTTTATTATTTCATATTTAGCACTTTTGTTGATATGAGAATGATTTGTCTTTTAGATCAACTATTTGATATATTGGTCTCATAGATCTATTATAGATTTCCATTTTTCTCATGTGCTTCAATCAAATTTTGAGTGACTATTTACTCAAAAAAATTCCATCTAAAATCGATTTAATTGCCATTAGAATTAAGTGAACTTTTTCCTAGTTTTAGTTGCTAATCATTCACTATTTTAAATCTTCAAACAAACTCTGTTATGTGCCTACTATATCAACTGTTAGAACTTACTCTGCAATTTGATATTCATCATTAAGAGAACGTGTTAAATCCCCATCTTTTATAAGTTACTTTTCTCTTGATTTGGGCAAGACCTATATCTTGTTCTAATTGAGATATGCTAAATTAGATTTCTTTTTACTGCTTGCATTTAGATTAATTTGTGTTTTATTTAAAAAAATCATTTTAGAAGTCTCCTTATATAGGAGTAGCCTTATGTGTGGCTTGGCTGTGCCCTCAATTCATCTTGAGGATTGCTTTCTTTCAAGCTAGCGTTAAGAGAGTAATTTTGACATCCCTCTTTTTGTTGATAGTTAATTAATAACATCACAAGTCAGCAAGGAGAGTGAGGGGGTAACTGGACCCAATAGAACAAGTTTGAGCCATCATTTAAATGGATAAGAGTCTAATTTGGGACTTTGACCGGGTGGTCTTCCCAAATGTTAATGAGGTCATTCTTGGCCATCAACAGTACCCCATGTTGTCTCATAATCTCTCAGATGAAGATTTGGGCTACTTCATTGGTTGAATTGGTCGACTTGACTACTACAAAGTGAGCCACCTTGCTAAATTTTTCAATTACCACCATAATTACATCATGTTGCTTAGATGTCCTTGGAAACCCTGTAATAAAATCCATGGATATCACTTCCAATTTCCATTCCGGAATGGGAATAGGTTGCAATAATCTTGTGTGTGTTTGCATTCAACCTTCAACTGTTGGCACTCCATGCACTTCACAACAAGTTCAACTACCTCTTTATTAATATTACACCAATAATAAAACTTATTGATGGTCGTAAGTGTCTTTTTATATCCTATATGGATGGAATATGGCTTAACACGAAACTCCTTGAGTATGAGCTTCTTCAATTCATTTTTGTTTGGTACATAGATTCTATGTTTGAATCTGATCTGGCCATCTTTGGTGGGGTGATATTCCTCACTCTTATGTCCCTCACCAACTTATTGTAACTCTTCCTTTATCTTTTGATATTGTTCATCACATTCTCTTATATCTTTAATTCATTCTCCAATATCAGTTCCATAAGAGATTATGGTTATTAGGTGGTTTATTTGCACTTTTCTGCTAAGTGCATCACCAACATTGTTTTCCTTGCCCTTTATATATTTGATATCAATGTAAAATACATTAAGTATTACCAGCCACCAAGCTTGTCTCACATTCAATTTAGACTGGTCAAACAAGTATTTCAACCCTCTATGATCAGTCATCAACGTAAATCATGTGTCAATGAGGTAATGCCTCCATATCTTTAATGCATGGATAATTGTGGCTAGCTCCAGGTCAAGGGTCATATAATATAGCTCATGTTATTTCAGCTTTCATGACTCATAGCAAACCACTTGCCCTCCCTACATTAATACCCCATCGAGCCCCTCTTTGCAGGCATCGGTACAAACCACAAAGTCCTTGCCTATATCAATAATCCTTAAGACCGGTGCATTGGTGAGCAATTGTTTCAATTTATCAAGATTTGTTGCACATCCATCTGTCCACTCAAACTTCCTTCCGTTTCTCTGTAAGGTAGTGATTGGATGACCTATATTTGAGAATTTTTTGATAAACCACCTATAGTAGCCTGCTAATCCTGTGAATGATCTTACCTCTATCACATTCTTTGGTGTTAGCCACTCCATTATGGCCTTGATCTTTTCTCGTTCAACTGATATGATTCCCATCCATCCTTAAAGACTATGTGTCGCAAGTAATGAATCTGAGATTGGAAGAAATCACACTTTCTTATCTTTGCATAAAGCTTATGGTCTCTTAGTAACTGTAGGACTGCTGCCATATGTTCTTCATGTTCCTCGTTGGTCCTTGAATAAACCAATATGCCATCGACAAAGACAACCACAAATTTATCCAGACAAGGGCACAACAAGTTTTTCATTAGGCACACAAAATTGGCATGCAAACTTGTAAGCCCAAAGGGTACCACTACAAACTCATAATGCCCATATTTTGTTCGAAAGGTTGTCTTATGGATATCTTCCTCATTGATGCACACTTGGTGATATCTTAATCTCTGATCAATTTTGGAGAAGACCGCTACTCCTCTCAACTGATCGAATAAATCATCAATCTGCAACAATGGGTATCTTTTTTGGATGGTCACCTTATTCAATTACATGTAATCAATGCATAAGTTGGGTGTGCCATCCTTTTTCTCTGTGAATAATATAGGTGCTCCCTATGGAGACACACTTGGTCTAATGTAGCCCTTATCAAGAACCTCCTTCAATTGTAATTTCAATTCTACCAACTCAAGAGCACTCATCCTATGTGGTGCCTTAAATGTCAAGGTTGTTCCTAGCATCAGCTCGATAGAGAATTCTACCTCCCTATGAGGCGGCAAACTATGGATTTCTAGATTTAATACATCCTAATATTGTTTTAGAACATGATATCTATTCAGGATCTCAATATACTATTTCCTTGTACTGTTGTTAGCTTCCACATTACTATAAATGTTCATGAAAAATAAAAGACACCTTTTTTATGGTTGTGCTTATCTTGCATAACTATGATCATTCTCACTGAAGTAGGATTTCTCTTGCCTTGTAATATTTTTCTTACTTCAGCCTCATCTAGGCATTCGATAGAAATCTACTTATTTTCGACGAGCATACAATCAATCCATGCTCATCAACATGTTACATGCGACCAAAGGAATTAGATTAAGGTTTTCTATTGTTGGTATGCCATTGAGTTCAAATGCATGGGATTTCACCCATTGGCTTACCCTTCTTTTTGTCCTCGTAGCTAGTTGAACCAAACATGCTTCTACATACATTTCTTTAGCTAGCTGGAAATGATCCACAAGTTTAGGACTGATATAGTTTTAATTATATCTAGGGTAAATCAAAATGGAAACAATTTGATTACAAATATTACCTTTCATTCAAATGATGAATCTTAGTGGTCGGTCTATCTGTTGTCCACAACTACATATGTTGGCTTATTGGGGCCTGACCTAGGTTCAAAAGTGTTCTAGCCAAACAAATCCTGCACTACCGACACTTTCGGCAACAATCCGTAGAGCACGGACTGAAGTCTCGCCCGAGGTAGTATGGGAGGGTGTTGGAACTAGGTTTTTGCACCCTAGGGATGTCTTGATGAGGTATGGAGGGGTCGCAAACCGATCTGCATATTCGTGTTGCTCTGCGCAGCTGTCTGGCCTTTGCGCAACTCTGCGATGGGGCACTTCCTAAATTCCTTATCATTAATGTGATTATTATAGATCTGATCTAATTCTTTGGTTTTTAATCAAGCATTTAATAGTGATCACCAATGCACGCAACCATAAATCTTAAAGATATGCATAAAATCATGACATAAGAACAAACAGTCAGATTTGCGACCAAATGCACAAGAATTCAGAAACACTTATCTTATATTAATCTTCTATTCAGTATAATCTAATTCCACCCCGTGCACTCCACTGTAGGGGTCCGCACACACAGCCACGGACTCTACCAGGCCTTTGTGCACAGAACTGCAGAGCCTACTCTAACTACAACCAACTCCGACTCGGACTTACAGACTCAGAGCGACTATTGCATTCCTAAACCCATAACACTTTAGATCAAAACAAAAACTTGCCTTCTACCCTTAGAGCCTCGCTCTATTTATACATTCTAATGGTCTGCGGACCATGGGTAGGCTTACTCACTTTCTATTATCTTACATTATTTTTGCGCAGACAACCCTTTGACTTGACTCATTAAAATTCGTGCTCCACGCGCTTCGTGGAACCTTTACCATACTATTACCCAAAATTGTGGGCTTTAAGCCCCAAAACCGTTACACTGAGGATCTGCTGCCCAACAAGCCCCCAACACAATCATCGTGACTCATCTCAAGTCACTTCGGCTGGTGCGTTGATCTTCGCTTGGGGTCCATCCAGCAACCTCCGTGTTGCACTGACATCTGCCACACATTCTTCCGCTATCCGCTATATCAATTGTGCGCAGCTTTCTGATGCATTGTCGGAGGTACCTTCTTGCCTTAGTGCATGTGTGTCCTGCAGCTGGCTCAGCTTCCCCTTGATCATAGCGATGATCGTAAACGCTTCCTAAAGCCAAGGTTGGATGCGTACTTTAAGCCCAGCTTCTTTCTGATGTGCAGCGTCCATCTGTTCCTTCAGGGCTTAGGTCTCCCTTATCTTGGCCAAGTGCTAAGTGAGGGCGACCGTTTGTGCAGTTCCCCAGATGTTGTCATAAGCTTGTTGTAACTCCCATGCTTCTGTCTCTACCTGTTGCAGTGTTGTGTCTTCTTGTAGTAATGTGAGCGTAAGAAGAGACTAATCCAACAACATTGTGCAATCCTGTACAATGCGCTCTGTATTTCCATCCCTACTTGAATTGCGCGGAGGTGCTAATCTTTGACTTTCGGTGGTGTAGGGGGCTCTGCTTTCAACCTTAGCTCTGCAATCTGCAAGTTCAACTCCAACTAAGATTTCGTGGAATCCTCTTGGGCCTTACGGAATCCTGCCACCATGTGATGAATATTTCCGGCTACTTGGAGTTCCACTGGCACAGCCAGCTCGGGTACACTACTACAGACCTCCTCCACGGCCTGTTCCAATCCTTGGCTGTGTGCAACCAAGTCATTGAGCTATAAATTGATCTGCTCCAGATTTCCCTTTTGCTCCATTAAGACCTGGAGGGCGCGGCCTTCCCTGGCATGGAGCTCAGCGGTTACCCCATCCTGTAGCTAGTATAGGGTTTTTCTAGGAAGGGTGGCTAAATTAAACCCCCAACTCCTCATGTCGCCCTTAGCTTCTGCTAGGATGGTGCCTGCTGGTAACACTAAAGTGTTCATTGTGTGGGTGCGCACCATCTGCTCAGTTGTGGATGTACCTTCCATAAGGTTCGACATCATCCCTCCTGGGGGTCACACCTGTAATGCCTACAACTGCGCTCTGAGTGCCCCCAACACAGTTGTCTGCTCCATCATCAACTCCTTCAGAGCACCCTTATTGACATCACGCACTAGTTCACTACTGGCAAGAAGATCTCCTTCCAAGGTCTTTGCTGTCTTTGTCTTTTTGTGTGCAAGTGGCTACTCTTGGATGTGCAGCCTCTTAAGTTGGGTCGATGTTGTGGTCAAGTTCATGCATTCCTGTGTCTCCACTTCCCCCTATATATTTTGCTCCATGGACATTGCCTGATCCTCCATGATCTCTTCAGTGGGCGGGGTGGTGGTTTCTACTGCTGCCTCGGTCGCCTCCTACTGCGTGGGCGCTTTCTGTTCCTAGTGCGTCTTTTCCGCCAACTTTGTGATGCACAGCTTGATCTCCTTCTTCCGCTGCTGTGTTGCAATCTTTTCTATTTTGGCCAAGTCCGGGGCGCGCCACTCCGGAGGCAATTCCGCCATTACCTCGAAAATTGCATCATCCATTGCAATGAATGGAAGCTTTACTGATGCTCAAGCTGAATCCTTTCGCACCCGGATATACAGATTATGCATATCCGCCTTGAACTCAGCCACACTTTGCAAGTTGTTATATACTGTTGGGGATAACCGCAGTCTATGGGCGATCCATGTCTGGATACTCGCCTCCATAAATATCTGGAACACCTTGATTTCATGAACCCTCGCAGCGTATTTTGTGGCCCAGAGTGAGTTATACCTCATGGCTTCAAGTAGGTTCTTCTCAATGTTGGGAAACTGGTTTCCCTTCGGAAACTCCCCTGCAACCAACAGGATCGATAGGAGCAACCATGCATAGTGGAAAGTCTTACCCTGCTCCTGGGCTTCTCTATAATTCGTAAAAATTTCGTCACAGAGAAACTACGCCCAGTTGAACTGAATCCCCTCTGCGCACTGCTCCGCGAGCGAAATGACAAATGCGGGCACCTTGTCTACACGGCATTTCCACATGAGCTTTTCGACTAGTAGCTGGGTGGCGACGTGCACCCCTCAGTCTTTGATACTTGCTATTACATAGCCTCGCTTCCGCTTCTCCAGCTTATACTTAGCCTTCATAGCTTCTACGAGGCCTACGTCGCTACTTGTTCCTACTATCTCTGCAGGATCATTTCCTTTGGTAGGCAGCTGGGAAATCCTATGTATGAAATTGGCCATGATGGGATTTGGTTTCTCCAGTCAGAGATACCCATCATGTACCAGGCATAGTAGCTATCGAATAACAAAAATTGTGATGGTCGCGCGGTGGCAGTGGGTTATCCACCTCATATGGAGTAATCCAGCCTTCTCCACACCCCGTAACCACTTCTACTGCTGTAATTTCTCCGTGGCCAATTCGGGAACTTCTCGCTGTCTGTGAGGTCCCAGTCTTCGAACTTGATATTCGGTACCCGACCCAATGGTAGACCATCAAACCTTATTTCATCTGAAAGAAGCGGGGTCTAGAGCATGCTCTTCATGGCCTCCAGGTCCTTCGGTATCTTGGTCGTCCCTTTCCATGGGCAGATGTATGGTGGTAGCGTTATTGCCGAAGGTACTTGGGAAACATTTTCCTCTTCCTCGTCCTATGCTTCAATTTGAGTGATCAGGGCTTGTAAATCTTCCTCTTCCTCCTTGGTTTCAGTGGTGATAGCTTTGCCCTTTTCTGCCATTGACAATTTACTGAAGCACGGTGATACCTGGACTGGTCCCATAGTCTACTTGTCTTTCTGGGGTCGCAGCATGTCTTGAGACTTTGAAACCTCTGGGGCAGCGGCCGCCTCTTTAGGCTCCTCTTGGGTCAGATGGGGCTCCTCCGCGAATCTCACTCTGGGTCTAGCATCTGACATGGTTTCTATCTTCGATTTGCTCGGGTACTTACTCACGGGTGGCAAGGTAGCTTGGTGCTTGTTGCTCTGTACTGGTTCGAATCTCAAATATCCAAGTGTTGTTTTGGGGCTACCCCAAGGGGTTTTATAGTAACCTTTGAATTTGAATTCGACCATTCTCTCCACTTTTGAGTCATTAATATCTTCTTGGCGGCAGATCTTCCCGTATCTAACTCTAAATTCTTTTCTTAATGGCCCGCCACTCGCTCCTTTCCTCCGTAATTCAGACTTCTTATCATGAATGGTGACATCCACAGTAACCTCCCAGCCTACCCACGCGGCAACGCAACCTCTTATGTGCCACCATAATCCCTGTGACCTACTGGCCCTGCGCGAAACCTCCTTTCTGCGCAGCTCTCCTGCAGATTTGTTTATAGTCCCGCGCCTTCTTTCAACTGCTAGGAGCACTAACATTGTGCTTTCCACAGATAGTCAGGTGGTCGCACCCCAGGTGTGAGACTTCAACTTCCTTGCTAGCCCGAGCTGCAAGCACCCTTTACCTACCCTTGTGTTCATTAGTGCATCTCGTTCTTTTTTGTATGGTGTGCCCCGTTGTTTGGTAAAGTGCGGTCGCAGCCAAGATAGTAGGGTTGCAATTGTTTCTAATGTAGTAGTAGGGCTGACCAGGCCTAGTCTCATCATGTTTAGTTTCATGCGGCCCGCTTGTGTAACTCCGGTTTCAAGTTTGTTGATTCCTTCACACAATATTATGCTTTTCCTCCTCAACCATTCCCATTCTTCATCAAGTGTGCGAAGTTTCAAACTCCCTCGCTGAATGGCTTCCTGTAACTGCGGTATTCCTTTACCTAGGTCCTCGTGTCCATTCCGAATCGTTGGGGCTGTGGTCAGGGTAGTTCTTTCCATCTTCTTGGTTTCATCTTGTCTAATCGCTGATAGGGTCATCTTCGCACACCTCTTTTTTCTTATGGTCCTATACGCCCATCGAACCCTTTGTATGCGCAGATTCCAATTAGATTGTTTTATCTGGCGAAATTTGGTTAGGATCCCGCATGTTTTTTCGAATGCTCAGTCATGAACAGCTGGCAGAATGCGTCGCCTTCCTTGCTGCCACGTTAGGTTCTGCCTTTTACTCCTTAGTTTGGGGAGGGGTTGCACAGCACTCATCTGCACCTCTCGACACAGGCAGTTGTTCAAGCCGCCTCGTCCTAGCTACCCAAATCACTTTTGATGTTGGGGACTTTCAAACCATACACGCATCTGCCTTCGACATTCGTGCCAGTCCGACCTAGCCTTCTGATGTGGACTCCACCCTTGTGGAGTTGTCGCGCGTAGCATTCCTTTTTGTGTACTCTGTCAATTCTATTCTGGTATTGCATTCTCACAGTGGTCTACGGATTCCTCCATGTTTGTTGTGCCATCATCTATTGGCAGTTCCCTTGCTTTGATCATTACGCATCACAGTGATCTAACCATCATATTACAATTCAGCATTGTTACTTCGTGCAATCGGTTCTGCCATCGCTTTATTTCTTCATCTGAGTATGAAGTGCAAGAACTTTCGTGCTCCCATGATATTCTCCCATCTGGTGTCGGATTCATTCAATCCTAGTCTTGCGCCATTGTCTAGTAAATGCAATCCAGTTCATCGTCACTGTCCTCATCGCACACAGGTTCGGTGTAGCGTACTCCTTCGGTTGGGTCTAACGAGACTACCACACGTAGGGACTTTTTCTCGAAAATCATCTTTTGCTTCTTCAGGTTGATGACTCCACTCATATCAGTGGCCCAATCTATCCCTAACAACACGGGGTAAGGGTTACTGTCATCCACAATTTCTATTACCTCAAAATCCGTTTGTGTGCTTGGGCCTTCAATGTCCATTGTTACTCCCTACAATCTCCACATGGGCAAGATCTTTTGTTGGTTCGCCATCCATAATTGAATAGGAGACCACTGTAATGCGAGCCTACCCATGTGTTCCCATGTCTGTTTAGGTAGCACATATGCATCCGAACCCAATTCCAGGATGACCTGATCCATCTCATAGTCGCGAATCTGCGCCGTAAATCGCATCTCCTGCCTGGTGCGCAAAGCATGCTTTCCTAGTTTCCGGACCACGAGTGGTTCACCCAACCCAGAGCACCTAGTTATCAGCTCTTGTAATCCCTTAACTGCCTTATTGTCCTGTAGTAGCTTCATGCATGTCTCTAGAAAGGTAGCTAGCGTAGAAGGATCCATTTCTGGCTCAGGTTGATCCTTACTCCCTGAAGTAGAGGCCTCTGCAAAGCTCTTCTTAGCTTCCATAAATGTCTCCTTTGCGTGTTCCAAGTCAAACTTAGGTTGCTTTGTAGGGGCCTTGCGAACTCATGTATTCTTCTCGAGTTGCTTCCCCTTATCTTCCCCTATGGTTGTACCGCTTCTAAGCACCATGTTCACGTTGGGGTCTTCTTCATGTGGTTCAGACCTCATCATCTGGATGTTCTGCGTCGGAGTAGACTGAAGAACCCCATTTTTTGTGCATCTGTGCGATCAGAGTGGGACAATCTATTGCTTCATAATCAAACTAATAATAGCACGGACAACTTGTTCTGGTTAGGTTCATACAGTCACGCGCGTAGTGCCCAGGTCCTCCATAATTTTAGTAGATTAACTGTCCATGCCCTCGTCCGGGTCCCATTCCTCCTCGTCCTTGGAACCCACAATGCACTATTGTTGTGGCTTGATCTCAACCTCGTGCCTCAGTCTGCATCCTGTAGGCATGTGTTTGATCCATCAACAATTCATAACTCCGACAGTTGCATTCATCGTGGCCCACTGATCTACAAAAATTGAAAAATAGTTGCTAAGGGGTCTGTGTAAACTTCTACAATAGATGACAGTTGTCCATTGTGTGTTTTCCTCCCACATGACAGATCGTGCACCAGAGCATGGGCTTCTGCTGGGATAGCATTGTCCTCAAATGTGGTGTCAAAGACGCCACAAACCACACGTGGTGTTGCACATCTGTTAGCGTCATGTTAGCCTCACGGATCATTCTCTTCAATCTCTGATCCAGATCCCAGGGGGTTTCGCCTGGAAGCATCGTGATCTCCTTGAAATCGATGATCGAATGCGTCTCCGATTTTGACTAGCTAAATTCTTTGTTTAATGCGATCTGGATTTCCGCTATATCGGCATTCAAGATGATCATTCGAGTGCTTGATATACCAAGTCAGCGTGCAATCCTATAACGCACTTACCAAGGTGGCCTTTTTAATGTTATCATCCGTAACTCCGTGAGCTTCCCATACTGCTCTTACTACGAACCAAAATTCATCTAGATCTTTGCTCCCTACTCCTCTAAACACAAGCAACTTGATAGAGCTCACCATGCTAAACTGATGTTTTGGTGGAGGTGGTGTGGGCGAAGATGGGGGTGAAGGAGGTGATGTGAGTGGTGCTGTTAGCGGAGATGATAAATGTGGAATTCATTGCCTTATCAA
This sequence comes from Pinus taeda, assembly GCA_000404065.3. Taxonomy (NCBI): domain Eukaryota; kingdom Viridiplantae; phylum Streptophyta; class Pinopsida; order Pinales; family Pinaceae; genus Pinus; species Pinus taeda. The sequence goes on from APFE030369883.1 coordinate 11,819, forward strand.
ACTGACCGCACTCCTTGGAGATGCCCAAGTGCACTCTTCCTCGCCCACTCACAGAGAAAAAATTAAAGGATTGTTTCCTAACCCTTCGATACCTTTGTAGGCCCTTCCGCTCCACGTCAGTCCACTCATTAATGGATTTGCGTCACCCATTTTTCACACAATAGCATCTTAATCCAGGTATTCAACGATTTGACGTACTTACCTCACGGCCCCTTGAGAAAGCGTATTTCTGCTTCGTCGTAGCTTACAGTCGTATCTATTGCAAATTCAATGATAAACCCTCCTATTATCTAATCCAACCAATGATCTACGACCTGCGTGATCTTATCTTCAGATGCCTCTAGCCTGTGCACCAACTCTGGAGTCCACACTATGGGTTGCTCAAGCTTTGACCTTCCCTGGCCATCTGCTAGCCTTGCGATCCAATCATATAGCTCTGAAGAGAAAGACGCGAAGAAGATCTCGCGAATTTTCGTATATACGTAGCGATCCAGCCACCTCTTCTTAGATATCTGTGGGGTTTTATTTTCCTGTACTATGAACTCGTGAAGCTTCTAATCCGACCAATCTTCAATCTCTTTCTTCATAGGGTTCCAGTGTTCCGACATAAAACATCCCTTAGGTAGATCCCGGTCCAGGCAACAGAACCATTTATTGGCTTATTGGGGCCTGACCCATGTTCAAAAGTGTTTTAGCCAAACAAATCCCACACTACCGACACTTTCAGCAACAATCTGTGGAGTGTGGACCGAAGTCTCACCCGAGGTAGTATGGGAGGGTGCTAGAACCAGGTTTCCACAACCTAGGGATGTCTTGATGAGGTCTGGAGGGGTCACAAACTAATCTGCGCACTCGCACTGCTTTGCGCAGCTGTCTGGCCTTTACGCAGCTCTAAGACGAGGCACTTCCTAAATTCCTTGTTATTATTGTGATTATTATAGATCTGATCTAATTCTTGGGGTTTTAATCAAGCATTCAATAGTTATCACCAATGTGCACAACCATAAATCTTAAAGATATGCATAAAATCACGACATAAGAACAAACAGTCAGATCTGCGACCAGAAGCACAAGAATTCAGAAACACTTATCTTATATTAATATTCTATTCAGTACAATCCAATTCCGACCCACGCACTCAGCTGCAAGGGTCCGTGCACGCAGTTACAGACTCTACCAGGCCTCTACGCACACAACTATAGAGCCTACTCTAACTACTACCAACCCCGACTCGGACTTATAGACTTAGAGAGACTATTGCATTCCTAAACCCATAACACTTTAGATCTGAACAAAAACTTGCCTTCTACCCTTAGAGCCTCGCTCTATTTATACATTCCCATGGTCCGCAGACCATGGACAGGCTGACTCATTACATTATTTTCGGGCGGACAACCCTTTGACTTGACTCATTACAATTCGTGCTCCACACACTTCGCAGAACCTTTACTATACTATTACCAAAAATTGTGGGCTTTAAGCCCCAAAACCATTACGCGGGGGATCTACTGCCCAACAACATATATCTTTGTTACACTCTGTGCTACATCCCCCATAGTATGAGCTTCTTATTCACTGTATATTTGTGGCCTCATATCCTTCTGGAGAGGGAAATCTATCTTATGGTGATTCCCTCCACATGTCTAGCACTTCAACAAATTCTTGTCATTAAATCTATTCTATCATCCTACAAGTTGATGCACATGGCCTTTTTCATCCAGTTTGAATTTTGGTTGAGGTTGGCATGTATTAGTTGAGGCCCCACCTTCCTTTTTACCCATAGTTTGCATTTTCCTTCCTTTATTATGTCATCTTTCTTTATTCTTTCTACTACCCTCTAGCTTGCACCACTTTTGAATTCTAGCTTGCATCTCGATAACTCATAGCAATGCTTCAATTTTCTAATGGTATCCTCTAATGTTTGAGGTTTATCAAATTCAATGCAATCCTTGAAATACAAGGGTATCCCATTTATAAACCTCTGGAAATTTTCTTTCTCATCCTTCAGGTAAGGTACATTGTTATCCAACCAGCTCACAAAACATAAGAAAGGAGAGATCATCGCCTTCAAAATCAACCTCTTATAGGTGGTTTATTTGCACTTTTCTGCTAAGTGCATCACCAACATTGTTTTCCTTGCCCTTTATATATTTGATATCAACGTCAAATTCATTAAGTATTACCAGACACCGAGCTTGTCTCACATTCAATTTAGACTGGTCAAACAAGTATTTAAACCCTCTATGATCGGTCATCAACGTAAATCATGTGTCAAGGAGGTAATGCCTCCACATCTTTAATGCATGGATAATTGTGGCTAGCTCCAGGTCAAGGGTCACATAATTTAGCTTATGTTATTTCAACTTTCATGACTCATAGCAAACCACTTGCCCTTCCTACATCAATACCCCACCGAGCCCCTCTTTGCAGGCATCGATACAAATCACAAAGTCCTTGCCTATATCAATAATCCTTGAGACTGGTGCATTGGTGAGCAATTGTTTCAATTAATCAAGATTTGTTGCACATCCATCTGTCCACTCAAACTTCCTTCCATTTATCTGTAAGGCGGTGATTGGATGACCTATATTTGAGAATTTTTTGATAAACCACCAATAGTAGCCTACTAATCCTATGAATGATCTTACCTCTATCACATTATTTGGTGTTAGCCACTCCATTATGGCCTTGATCTTTTCTCGTTCAACTGATATGATTCCCATCCTTAAAAATTATGTGTCCCAAGTAATGAATCTGAGATTGGAAGAAATCACACATTCTTATCTTTGCATAAAGCTTATGGTATCTTAATAACTGTAGGACTGTTGCCATATGTTCTTCATGTTCCTCCTTGGTCCTTGAATAGACCAATATGCCATCGACAAAGACAACCACAAATTTATCCAGATAGGGGCACAACAAGTTTTTCATTAGGCACACAAAATTGGCATGCAAACTTGTAAGCCCAAAGGGTACCACTACAAACTCGTAATGCCCATATTTGTTCGAAAGGTTGTCTTATGGATATCTTCCTCATTGATGCACACTTGGTGATATCTTAATCTCTGGTCAATTTTGGAGAAGACCGCTACTCCTCTCAACTGATAGAATAAATCATCAATCTGCAACAATGGGTATCTTTTTTTTTATGGTCACCTTATTCAATTACATGTGTTGACACCTAATCCTCTACGATTGGGTGAATTTGGAATGTGAACAGTCATCAAGAAGATGAACTGAGCAGTCACATTCTTTGAATATAACAATAGCTACCTAATGAAATAAATCATATCAGTTTTCTGCCAAACTGGAGTTACTCCTGGCCTGACATGGTATTAGAGCCAGCTCCTTGTTTTAGCTATTATGCTCCTGTAACTCCTCTATCCTGGCCTCAGCCTCTGCCTCTGCCTTATTCCCCTCTGTCCTGAAATAACCTGCCTCATAACGCATCTGTCCATTATGACCAGACAAAAGCGCTAAACGTTAATTCTTTGAATAACGCTGGTTCATGGTATGGTAAAATACCTCGTGCCTCCTTCTAACGACCTTCTTTGCTCAAGTTTTAACAATAGAATTGGCTTGAGTTTTAGCAGACGTTGTAGCCACCCTCTATACCATTTCAAATACCGACATTATTTGCAGTAACAGCGTTTAATGTAACCTCATTCCGAGTCTTGACGGTATATGCATTGGCTTGAATACGCTGGTCTTAAACATCTAGTATGCGCAGGAGCTGTCCAAGCGTTTTTTACACTGCTTATGGTTTTTACATATGTTGTCCAAGCGTTTTTTAACGCTGTCCAGTCTTGTGCTTGCTATGCCCGTCCAGTTTTTTAACGTCGTCTAGTCTTCATGCTATGCCCGTCCAGTTTTTTAACGTCGTCCAGTCTTCATGCTATGCCCGTCCAGTTTTTTAACGTCGTCCAATCTTGCGTTCATGCTATGCGTTGGTATCAAACTGCATTTGAACTGTGTATTGAACTGCTTCTGAATTGATATATATATATATATATATATATATATAATATATATATATATACGGTGATATATATTGGTAGCATGGTTATATATGTGCGGATTTGAATGGTATTTGAAACGATTCAATAATATTGAACAGTACTGTCCTATTGACTGTATTATCAATGATATCAATGCTATATCAACGTTGTATTAACGTTGTCTTATTAAATGGTATTTAGTATTGAACAGCGTAAGTGTTGTGCGCTGTGGATTATATGGCATTGAACTGCATTTTTTGCTTTGGTTTTCCACAAATGAACCTCAACTTGCATTCAATTCTCGAATAGCTTTTTGTCTTAACATGCACAATGAAGTTGTGAGGGCTTTGCAATTCCCTCCTTATGTACACGAAAAAAGGAGGAGAAAGACTTCTTATTCCCGAATTTCTTTGGTTGATGTTGCTGCACATACAGTGGTTTTAATGCTATCCTATTGCTCTATGATATATTGAAAGATATATGTATTGATAAATAATATATATATATATATATATATATAATAATATATTATATAATATTGAATGGTTTTTGTTTAAAGAAAAAAGGGGGGAGGTGATATGGAGGATATTTTATAGAGACATTGGAAGAAAACATAGTGCATAAAGACTTTGAAATCTTTTTGCCCTTTTGAGAATAATTTGATTGTATATCAGCAGAAGTATTTGTTTCTATCAGCAGAAGTTTTTTTTTACAGAATGCATTCAATCATCTCTATGGTAGGAATAGTTCTCACTAGCAAGGAGAACTATGCTGATTGGTCCCGGATGATACAACACACTCTCATCTTCAATGAGTTGTGGAAAGGAGTGTGTGTCGGGGAAGGAGACAGTGACCCAGAAAAGCCTACCTTAGACAAAGAGCTTGCCATTTGGGAAAACAAAAACAGCAAAGCTTATGCATTAATCGCAGCATCCATAAATAAAGAGGTGAGTCACCATATTTCATCATATTCCACTGCCTTTGAAGCTTTATAAAAGCTGAAAGAACTCTATGACTCACATTCTGCACTTGAAGTTGTCCAACTCATGATTAAACTCTTCACTCTTGAACTGCAAAATAATGATCCTCTTGCTCTTGCATATGAAACCAAGTCTATAATGCATGATATAAATCCACTAAGGTTGAGCTGGATATCCCTCTTATTGCTTTTCTCAAGGTACTTTATCCTACTTACTCCAATTATCTTGAGTCTTTGCAAGCAAATGGAAATCTCAAAGATGTGACCTTTGACTCTCTTGTGAAAAAGTTTGTTGAAAGAGAAAAAGCTTTTGGAAAGAAGACAACCCCTGAGTCTTCTGAAGAGACTGTGTGCCTTGCTCATAAAGAAAAACATCCTGCTCAAGATTCTACAAGAGGAAGAGGTGGACGAAGAGGAAGAGGAGGATATTTCAGAGGCAGGGGGGGCAGAAATTCTCAAGGAGAAAAGGCAGATTTGCATTGTATTCGCTGCAAAAGAAATGGATCACATGATGCATCCACATGCAAGCTACCATGGGGCAAAATTGAGCAGAGAAGAAACCAACAGAAAGGTAAAACTGATGATACAGACAAAGGTAAAGCACCTGAATCCACTCACTATGTTGAGGCACAATGTAACATTGGAGTAAATGAAGATTTGTTTAATACTTCACTTGCTTCCTGGAAAAATGATTGGTTGCTTGATTCAGGAGAAACCTGTCACATGACTCATAGAAAAGATTTTTTTGAAGATTTCACTGACAATGTTGATGGAGTAGTATACTTTGCAGATCAGTCAAAAATCAAGCCATTAGGGCTTGGCACAATCAAGCTTAAACTGTCTGGTCTCTCAGACTTTGTTCTGGATCATGTTCTATATCTCCCACAGCTCAAGAGAAACTTGTTGTCCTTGGTCCACATCCGCCAGCAAGGTCACTCCATTCATATGTTTGATGGAAAACTTGAGGTAAGAAAAGCTTCTGACCACTCACTTGTCATGAGGGGAATATGACGCAGGCGCATGTGACTCAAAAGGGGAAAAATCTTTTGATTTATTCCAAAAATAAAAAATATTATCTACAGGCAAGGAGTGGGATCCTTTGCCTGCTGTTTCTATGTTTTTTTTAGTTAAATTTAGAAACTAGATAGGGAGAAAAAAACATGCCATCTTTTCTAGATAGGCTTAGAATAAGGCATGCTAGATTAGTTGTTTATGTGTGACTGCTTTTGTAATAAGGCAGCTATGGATGATAAAAAAAATAAAGTTGTTAAACTTGGCCGCCAAGGAGAGAATCTTCTCTCATGTGGAACTCCAATATATTGTGTATGTAAAAGGTAGAAAGATAGAGTCGAGTGGCAGCTCTTCAATGGGAAAAAACCGTGCATTGAATTATGATTGAAGAGGGTTGTTTCTGTGTAGTGGAATATTTGGCTATTTATTGATTGCGCATTAAATTTTCTGTGTGATATATGTATGAAATTGTTTGGTATTGTTAATGGAAAAGACTGGAGGTGTGTCTTAACCACTACTGTACATGCGCAATTCCTTAACAATTGTATTGTTTGCTTTGCTGTGGTAATTTCTAAACACTGCGTATTCCAAACGGTGGCTCAATGGTAAACGAGTAGAAGCGCGTGGGTTTTTTTATGGACAGCGGTCATTGTGGCTTACATTGAAACACTGTGACATTGAACATGGGACTAAAACCTGGGCATAAGTGAATTGAGCGCGCAAAGGCTGATGGAACCTTTAAGTTGGGAATCGCATCATTGATGCATGGACAATGAAATGTTGAAGGCGAAACCGGTGTATCAATGAGCTGAGGGCGCATCACAACCACGATAAAGGCTGGGTATGTTATCACTGTTGCATATGAATTGTGGTGCGTATGCAATTTTATGTGCAGGCGCTTATACATATATGATATTTGCGTGGTAAAAGAAACTGCTGTGCGCATTAGATATTGGTTGGGGCTGTGTATAATTAAAGAATACAACAGTTAGTTAAATACAGACAGCGGTGCGCATATCCTCTATTGCATGGAGAGATTTTGTGTGTTTCAAACCTTTGTGCAAATATCCATGTATATTGCCTGAACTATATAGCTACGTTCCATTAATAAGTTTGTTAATAATTGTTGTGCGCGTGTAGCTGCATGAATATTGTAAATTCCCACTATGAATGTGAGGTAAGATAATTATGGCAGGCAGTTGTGCGGGCATTAATGAATTCAATCTGGTTTAATTTGATGAGTTTGGTAGTTTAATGACTGATGAATTGAGGACAGATCCGAAGGAGAGTGAGCCGGATATTGAAGATGTTGTAATCAAATTGGAGAGATTGTCATTAGAGCCAGCTTCTGGTCCATCATTAGTGGTATCAGAGCCATCCACTGACATAGAGTTGAATCTCAGGAGCAGGAGAAGGATGGCTTTCAGAATTGGAAGAGGACGAGGACGTGGTGGAAGAGGACGGCCTGTTGCAAACGCTGAAATAATGGAAAGCATAGCAGAGCTGCGAGCTAGGTTGGATGCATTAACCTCCAGCAGGAACATAGATGATGGAGATGTGAGTGAACCCGAAGTTGAAGCTACTGAGGAGGAAGCTGTAGAGATTTCTCCTGAGATGAAGCTCTTTCAGTCAGTGTTGAAGTCCACAGCTAGGCCTTGGAATCAATTAGTGCCGATCTACCAAGGAGGATTGAATCCAGAAGAATTGATCGACTGGATTAATAGCATGGAGAAATTCTTCGATTATGAAGAAACTGAAGATGAGAAGAAGGTAAAGTTTGTTGTCACCAAACTAAAAGGCCATGCAGCACTCTGGTGGGATGGTGTGCAGGCGGAAAGGAAAAGACTGGGTAAGCAGCCAATCAAGAATTGGAGCAGAATGGTAGTGAAGTTAAAAGGTAAGTTTTTGCCTAGTAACTATCAGCAGACATTATTTAGGCAAATGCAAAATCTTAGGCAGAGAGCCTTAATAGTGAAGGAATACACAGAAGAATTCTATAAGGTGAGCATAAGAGCTGGAGAAGCCCAAGACACATATGAGAAAGTGACTAGATATATGGATGGCCTCAGAATGGACATTCAGGATGAGATAAGTTTACTGTCTCCAAAAACAGTAGAGGAAGCCTGTCAGATAGCACTGAAGGCTGAAGAAAAACTCATGAGGAAGCAGTTTTCCAGAGGGAGAAGGACTTTCAGAGGAAAAGAAAGTCAAGGTGGTAGTGGAAGATCTACAGCACCTGCAGAAGGAGCTAGCAGTAGCTCAACCCAGCATGCATCCACAGGAGGTGATGCAAGAAGCAGAGGGAGTTTTTCCAGAGGAAGAGGAGGCAGAGGAGGAGGCAGAGAAATAAGATGCTACAGATGCAATAGGTTGGGACATAGAGCTTTTGAGTGCCCAAAGAGTGCAGAAATAAAGCAGAGGAATGCAATTGTGGCTCCAGCTGAGGAAGAGGTACCAGTGGCAGCAGTAACAGAAGAAGTGGATACACCAGAAAGCAGAGAATCTCTGGTACTTAATAAAGTTTTACTTAAGTCAGCAAAGGATGTGACTGAACCGCCACAAAAGAAAACTTTATTCAGGACAGTATGCAAAGTTCAAGGGAAATGTTGCCAGATGATCATTGATAGTGGCAGCACTGATAACTTGGTTTCTACAGAAGTAGTAGAGAAATTGAAGCTGAAGACAATGAGGCACCCAACACCGTATAAAGTGTCATGGTTGCAAAAGGGACATTAACTGCTGGTAAGTGAACAGTGTGAGGTAGAATTTCAAGTAGGCAAATATAAAGATAAAATTGTTTGTGATGTGATGCCTATGGATGTGTGTCACATATTGCTTGGAAGACCTTGGCAATATGACAGAGCAGCCATGCATGATGGGAAGAGGAACACCTACAAATTTGGAAAGGATGGTGTCAATCATACATTGTTGCCTTTGCAGGAAGATGTACCAGGCCAGAAGACTGATTCAAAAACATTGTTGTTTGGAGGAAAGGAGTATTTGGAGTAGATGATGGATGTACAAAAGGCTGTTCAGATCAATCAAGATGTTGGTATAGAAAGAGAACAACCATCTGATGACTGCTCAAGAGTCGTTGAAGGTATAAAAAGCTATGTGAAATTTCCAAAATCTACTCCTAATGAAGTTATTGAATTGTACAGGAAATTAGATCTTCAGAGAAGGGAACTGGAGAGACAGAGAACTCATGCACAGGTTAATTTGCTGAGGAAACAAGGCAGGGAAGTTTTCATGAAGGACAGGCATGAAGCAGAAGATGGTAAGAAGGCGAGACTAGCTGACAGTCTCATGGTGAATACAAATCAGCATGTTGAAATATTGCCAGAGAAAGCTGAGGAGAAAGCCAATGAAAATTTTTGAGTCCTGAAAAAGACTTGGAGCTGCAGAAGAAAAAGTTGGTGACTGAATCGACAAATAAGACCAGTGGGTCTTGTGATTTTAATGCTAACAATTTGATTGTGTTTACAGGTGATGAGCCACAGTATGTTGCAGAGGGACAGGAAGTTTGGGAGGTAGCAACATCTATGGCGGCAGCAGAAGCAGCATCTATGGTAGCAGCTGAATTAACAAAAATTGGGAACAACAGCAGTAAGCTAGACATAGAAATTGAAGACATATGGCAGTTGATGATGCAACAATCCAAATGGAGGAAAATAGAAATAGCAGCAAGCAAGATCAATCAGAACTTGAACCTGATTGATAGAAAGAAGAAGATGGAGGAAAGGACAACAGAAATGCAGCGGCAACAAAGGAATAAAGCATTTGGACGGTTGCAGAACAAAGTATGGGATCCAGGAAGATCAATACCACAACCCACATGATCAGGAGACCATGAATTTTTTCTACCTTGGGAGTCTGATGCAGGCGCATGTGACTCAGAAGGGGAAAAATATTTTGATTTATTCCAAAAATCAAAAAGATTATCTACAGGCAAGGAGTGGGATCCTTTGCCTGCTATTTCTATGTTTTTTTTAGTTAAATTTAGAAACTAGATAGGGAGAAAAAAACATGCCATCTTTTCTAGATAGGCTTAGAATAAGGCATGCTAGATTAGTTGTTTATGTGTGACTGCTTTTGTAATAAGGCAGCTATGGATGATAAAAAAAAGAAAGTTGTTAAACTTGGCCGCCAAGGAGAGAATCTTCTCTCATGTGGAACTCCAATATATTGTGTATGTAAAAGGTAGAAAGATAGAGTCGAGTGGCAGCTCTTCAATGGGAAAAAACCGTGCATTGAATTATGATTGAAGAGGGTTGTTTCTGTGTAGTGGAATATTTGGCTATTTATTGATTGCGCATTAAATTTTATGTGTGATATATGTATGAAACTGTTTGGTATTGTTAATGGAAAATACTGGAGGTGCGTCTTAACCACTACTGTACATGCGCAATTCCTTAACAATTGTATTGTTTGCTTTGCTGTGGTAATTTCTAAACACTGCGTATTCCAAACGGTGGCTCAATGGTAAACAAGTAGAAGCGCGTGGGTTTTTTTATGGACAACGGTCGCTGTGGCTTACATTGAAACACCGTGACATTGAACGTGGGATTAAAACCTGGGCATAAGTGAATTGAGTGCGCAAAGGCTGATGGAACCTTTAAGTTGGGAATCGCATCATTAATGCATGGACAGTGAAATGTTGAAGGCAAAACCGATGTATCAATGAGCTGGGGGCGCATCACAACCACGATAAAGGCTGGGTATGTTATCACTATTGCATATGAATTGTGGTGCGTATGCAATCTTATGTGCAAGCGCTTATACATATATGATATTTGCGTGGTAAAATAAACTGTTGTGCGCATTATATATTGGTTGGGGCTATGTATAATTAAATAATACAACAGTTAGTTAAATACAGACAGCAGTGCGCATATCCTCTATTGCATGGAGAGATTTTGTGTGTTTCAAACCTGTGTGCAAATATCCATGTATATTGCCTGAACTATATAGATGTGGTCTATTAATAAGTTTGTTAATAATTGTTGTGCGCGTGTAGCTGCATGAATATTGTAAATTCCCACTATGAATGTGAGGTAAGATAATTATGGCAGGCAGTTGTGCGGGCATTTGACTAATGAATTCAATCTGGTTTAATTTGATGAGTTTGGTAGTTTAATGACTGATGAATTGAGGACAGATCTGAAGGAGAGTGAGCCGGATATTGAAGATGTTGTAATCAAATTGGAGAGATTGTCATTAGAGCCAGCTTCTGGTCCATCAGAATAGAAGAAGAAAGGCTTCTCAAACTGCAAGGAACCTCTGCTCATGCACAACATTTCTCATATATTTCTCATCATGAAGAAGGTAAACTTCCATCAAGTTTATTATGGCATGCTAGATTTGGACATTTAAACTATGACAGTCTCCGCTTATTGAAGAAAAATGGTGTTGTTGTTTGCCTACAATTCCTAGGAAACATAAGCAATGTGATGCTTGCATTCTAGGAAAGCATAGCAAACAGTCTTTTCATGATTCACATTCAAGAGTACATAGGAAGCTTGAACTCATTCATTCAGATTTATGTGGTCCAATGCATGTTCCTTCTGCAAATGGAAATAAATATATCATGACATTTATTGATGATTACACCAGAATGTGTTGGGTTTATTTATTGAAGAACAAATTTGATGCTTTTCAAACATTCAAGAATTTTCATAATGGATTGAAAATGATGCACAATCTCATATTGGGTCTATTCGCACTGATAATGGAAAAGAATACACATCAAATGAATTTGAAAACTATCTTCGCCAACATGGGATCAAACATCAAACAACTGTGCCTTATAATCCCCAACAGAATGGTGTAACTGAAAGAATGAATAGGACAATCTTAAATATGGTACGATCCATGCTCTTCTTCAAAAATGTAAAGATAATGTTTTGGGCTGATGCTGTTCTATGTGCTGCATATATAAAGAATAGATGTCCATCTAATGCTATAAGAAACAAGACTCTTTATGAAATGTGGTATGGCCATGTTCCTTCGGTAAAGCATCTCAGGGTCTTTGGTTCCACCTGTTATGCCTTGATACCAAAGGTACATAGAAACAAATTTGGTGCTAGAAGTCGTAAGTGTATCTTCCTGGGGTACTCAAACACCTCCAAAGCATGCCGCCTCTATGATGAAGTAAATAAGAAGTTTGTTGTATCTAGAGATGTAATTTTTCTTGAATCATCCAAAACTGACAATGTTGTTGAGCGGCAACTTGATTGCTTGGATAGATTCGCAAAAGCAAAATCATTTCAAGAATTTGATAATCAGATTCCACATCTTGAAGGGGGGATTCCTATACTAGATCAACATGTGGAATCTTCTTCTGAAGAACACTCTCCCCCGACTGAAACTCCAACAATGGATGATGCTTTAAGTGATGTAATTGATAGAATTGGGAGACTCAATCTTGATTCACTCCCAACTCAATCAACGAGCAGCCTGGACCATCTCAGAAAGGTCCCCCAAAGTGGCTGACAAAGACACTTGAAAGTGTTCATCCTGATGAAATTGGAAAAATAGGAACCAAAAATTCAAACCGACAAAATGGAGGTGATGTAGATGACTCTAATTCACCTGTTGATATGGATGTTTCTTATGATTGTGAATTGAACTTGTCTACAGATTTTGAACCAACTTCCTTCAAAGAAGCTGCTTCTCATGATGAATGGAAAGAAGCGATGCAAAAGAAGTATGATGCCCTCATAAAGAACGACACTTGGAAGCTGGTTGATCCTCCATTAGGAACCAAACCAATTGGCTGCAAGTGGGTCTACAAGAACAAGTATAAATCTTATGGCTCACTTGACAAGCACAAAGTTAGGCTTGTGGCAAAAGGTTTTGCACAGAAGAAAGGGGTCGATTATGAGGATAATTTTTCCCCCATATCAAAATGGGCTACCATCCGGACACTCTTTGCACTAGTAGCTTAGAACGGTTGGAAAGTCCATCAAATGGATGTAAAAATTGCTTTTTTGAATGGAGATCTAAAAGAAAATGTTTTTATGTCCCAGCCTGAAGGATTTGCTGTGAAAGGACATGAACATAAAGTATGCAAACTTGTGAAGTCCTTGTATGGCCTCAAACAAGCACCACGAGCCTGGTATGAAAAATTAAATGAGCATCTTCTGAAACTCAATTTCAAACATTTTGATCTTGATGATGCAACTTTATTTGTCAAGAAAGTTGGAAAAACAGTTGTATATATTGTGGTATATGTAGATGATCTTTTAATGACAGGGAACAATGAAAGTTATATTGCATCCATAAAGAAAGAATTAGGAAAAATCTTTGAAATGACTGATTTGGGCTATGTTCATTACTATCTTGGCATTGAAGTAACCCAACATCCAAAGTCCATATTTCTTTCTCAAAAGAAATACATTGGAGATCTGTTGAACAAGTTTGGCATGATAGAGTGCAATCCTCTTACTACTCCAATGGAACAAAACTTAAAACTCACATCTACTGAATGAAAAGAATTTGAGGATGCAACAAAGTATAGACAGCTTGTAGGAAGTCTCAACTACCTCACTACTACTAGACTAAACATTTCGTTTGCTATTGGAATCCTCTCCAGGTTTATGCAAAAGCCTTGTGAGGGACATTGGTCTGCTGTAAAAAGAGTTCTAAGGTACTTGAAGGGAACTCAAGACTTTGGAATCAAGTATACAGAGGTGGATGACTTCAGCTTGATTGGATACTCTGATTTAGACTTCGATGGAGACAAAAAAACCGGGGTATCTACTTCAGGATATGCTATGAGTCTTGGATCAGGAGCTGTCCCCTGGAGATCACGCAAACAATCAGTTCCAGTAGATTCCACAATAGAAGTAGAATACGTGGCAGCAGCTGAAGCAACGAAAGAAATTGTGTGGCTTGGGAAAATTCTTGAAGATTTGTAGGTAAAACAAGTACAATCAACTCCACTCATGATTGAAAACACCTCTACAATAAATTTGGCCAAGAAACCAAAGTTCCATTATTGAACGAAGCATATCAATACTAAATATCATCTGATTCAACATCATGTTGAGGCCAAAACAATCCATCTCCGTCATTGTTCCACAAATGAGAAAATTGCAGACATCTTCACCAAAGCACTTGGAAGGGAAAAGCTTGAACGATTCAGAATGATGCTTGGACTCACCAACATCCTTTCAGATTAAGGGGGGAATGTTGACACCTAATCTTCGTGATTGGGGGAATTTTATGTAAATAAATAAATTAGGAATGTGAACAGTCAGCGAGAGATGAACTGAACAATCGCTCCTTATTGTATATAACAATGAACTACCTATGGAATAATAGATGAATCAGTTCTTTGTTTTGTGGAGTTACTGCCTGGCCTGACAATTACCTTCACATAACCTACATGGAATCCTAACCTTTCCCTTCTACCCATGAACTTTACTATCACTAGTTGATGTTGTGTTACCAACATGATCTCGAGAGGTTGTTGACACAGGATGGTGTGAACGAGAAGACCATTCTTTCAAGATCCGAGGAAAGTAAGGACAATTTCGATGAAAATGGTCTCTCGCACAAATTATGCATGGATATTTGGGTTTGTGAAGTTTAATTGATGGATTTTCATTAGATGGCACATTCAGAGCAATGGTTGCTTGGTTGCCCCCTTACTAAATTAGCTTCTTTTTCTTAGTCTCCTGGTTACTAGTATCAATACTTTCACCAAGTGAAGAAGAAGAAGAGGAGGAAGAAACAAACAAGGAAGAAGGCAAAGGGTCAACTTCAGGATCAACTGGAGGTTGATTTTGTCTAGTTGAAGGTGTATCGATCGTTAAGAAATCACAACATTTTGAATGGCAGAGGTTGAAACCAGCCATACTGGTAGGCCAATGGTAAGTCTCGGAAGGGACAATGCATCCATATAAGGAGCACCAATATTTTTGAAAGAAGGAAAAGGACTAGGATTCCCATCAAAAGGGATTCCTTGATCAGTGGACTCTAGATTTGTCGCCATATGTCTCAGCCTAAGATCAAATAAGAAATATGGATGTTATTTTGAATTCAATTAATTTTAATGATGCTTGGACACAATTTTGGCTTTTTCAGTTTTTAAGAGTCGAGAAAAAGCTAAAGATGACTATAGTCTCCTTCGATTTTTAATGAGCCTGAAAGGACAAGTGCTTAGATGGAACTTTTCTTTTAAAGAGTTGAAAAGGAGCGAAAGTGACTACTCCGGAAAATATAGACAGAGGGATTACTAAACCAATCGCAAAACTACAATATACTGCTTGGTGATAAATTAAAAATAAATTACCAAGGACTTATGTACAACAGTTAATCTTCCCGAATGCTGTGTTCAGTGCATTGTGATCAATAAGGCAGCAGTCTCAGTTTCCTATGGATAAAGGATTTAAGCCTATTGTGGTCTCCCAATATATACGTGACGGTATGGGGAGCACAAGTCCATGCTATCACTTGTTGTATCAAGGAGGAGGAATCACCCAACCTTCAATGAAAACGATAGCCACTAGTTTTAACGACACCGGAACATGTCACTAGCCTAAACCTCTAGATATGTTGCATTAAGTTCCAAAGCATTGTTAGGTTCATTGAAATTCATTTTAATGTTCATCTTGTTTAGAGTTTACCTTTCAATGGTTCAACACGTGATGATGATCTGAAATTCCTAAGATGCAATCTACAATGATAAACAATATTTGTTTATTTGAGTAATGAAAATCCTAGCTACTAGGGAAAGAAGATAACAATGCTTTTAAGCAAAGAGCAAAGAGCACACACTATTTCATTCCCCTAAATCATATTTTTTCACACAAATAAAAAAATACTAAATTCAAATGCATGTATTTTTTTTTCGCTTTCCTTAATGTGAAAAAATTCCGAAAAGGAAAACTAAATGCAGCAAAGATCTGAAATATTTCACTCAAAATGACATTTTCGACAATTTTTTCTTCAAAAGAGAAAGGAAGACTCTAAATGACACTTTCAATTTTGAAATAAAAATTCTTTTGACTCTTCAAATATGAAAAAATAAAACCAAATACAAGAAGAAAAGTTTAATCTATTATCAAGAGAAGAAAGAATTTACGACACTTCTCTTCTCGACACAAAACGACAATTACAACACTTTTTGTACAAAAGTGACAAATCAATTTAAACAATTTTTCGACAAAGGTTTGTAAATCATGAACAAATACACAAGAAACATTCACTAATCCTAATGTAATCAAGGCTGACCTAAGTGATGCAAATAAGTTTCAGTAAAGAGCCATTGTTCATTTGCAGCAAAACAACCAAACAAAACTGAAAACAAGGTCAAAAACCCTCAATTTCTAGATGGAAAAAGAGTTTAATCAATCAACGCACCTGGGCTTCAGAGAAACTGAGATGCATCACACTTACTATACTTGGGAGGTTTGATGCATACTGAGTGATGGTGGAAGACAGTGCAATGGTCCAGGGAAGGCAACTAAAATGGGTTTTGGCTCAAATGTGGCGCTATTTTCAATGAGCTCAGATGGGTTTTGATGAACAATGATGAGAAAAGTATGATGGAGTGTCTTCAAAGGTTATTGAGCTACCAAAAATGCATCTAGAAGTGCTTGCAAGCCAAATGTTCAATTCATAAACTAAACCAGAGATCGACTCAAGTAACATTCATCTACTATGCAATTGCAGAGCAAGAGCAGTTCAAAGGCTACCTGGCTAACTTCAGATTCTATCTATAGTTTATCAAATGGAACATAAAACAAAAAATAAAAGCAAAGAAACATCTATTCGGGTCCCCATTGGAGTCGCCGGTTTGTTTCTGGGAAAACTAGTATTCCTAAAGAATGCCAGCCCTCTAGGTTTGGTAGCTACCCTAGAAACAACAGTTTAAAGCAACTCAATGATTTCTTCTATGTGTAAATAGATAAGATAAAGATAATAAGACCAACCTAGAACTTCCTCTTAATCCCTTGCTTGATCTCTCTCCCATTTGACATATCATGCAACTCCTCCCCATACTTAACACGCTTGGAGAGTACCTGCACAAGTACATCAGCAAAGAACCGTCAAATCATCATGATCTATTACAACATAAACATTACAGAATCAGATATATAATGAAAAAATGATAGCATTCACAAATGATAACATTCACAACTACACAATCATATGGAAGAAAACTTGAAGAGCTTTATTAATAGAAAGGAGAATTAAAAACCAATTGTCTGATCCAGCATCATCCTCCCAGCTTCAATCCTTCTTCACCTCATGAAATAGCAAGATCACTCCAACAATACAATGCTCTATCCTCAATTACAAAATATCAACACTTCCTTGCAATTCACAATATTTCAGCCTTCTGGATCTCTTGGATGAGGGATCCATTTATAGATGTTTGCAAGGGTGTGAGTCATCCATGGGGTTTATTAGTGCCATTCCACTTGTTACAATGGGTTCCATAAGAGAAGGGATTAGAGATTTTCTCAAATCCCTTATTCATCCTTGGGTGAATTCAGAGAGGCAAGTGGCATAGGAGAAAGTTCTAGAAGATTCCATGAACAATCAACTAACAAATGTCCCGGATATTTGTCCATCCTCGCCCATCGCACCCTATAGAAGTCCTAAACAGTATGTATCACACCCTGGCAGTGTGCCACTTTGTATGGATCGCACTTTGTGAGTGGAGCAATCAGTATGGTTCAATTTAGGCAATTTCTAGATGGTTTCTCAGATGGAACTTTTGGGGAATGATGTATTCAGATGACTACGTTCTTTTAGGGTATGAAACAAATGTTTTAGGGGTTGATGAGCCCCTAATACATTGACATATAAGTTTGGGGTTGATGTGCCCAAATATGTCTAGAGAAATTCCTGGACACCAACATTTTGGCCCCACTGCCGGGGAGGCTAACAAGGTGCAAGACACGATCCTGACCAACCAAAGGGTTAATCTCTCATTCTGGACAGAGAACGATTTTTCTCACTCTGCTCCAGGTCTTGAGTGTAGGTGTTTCTTTTTGTTCACTTTTATTTGCTTTCCTATTTTCTTAGGGTCGACCTCTTATCCTAGGGAGGGAGGCGTCTTTTGACACCTTGCTCCAAGCCCTATGTTAGATTTATTTTTCAAATCCTTTTGTGTTTTAATTTCAGGAAACCCTAGCTTTTACCCTAGGAGGGAAGAGTTTTTTGACGCTATTATGCTCCTATACCAATAGGTGTCATTTTTCATGATTGACACTAATGAGCTCTGTAATATGTTCATACCTTCTCTTGTTGCAAAGGTTTTCCATATTGTTAAAAAATCAAAAAATTTTAAAAAATGTAAAGAGGGTATGCCCTAAAAGAAAAATCAAAGGGTAAAAAGAATAAAATGGTCAAAAAAGTGAAAGAAATGAACCCCAAAAAAAATAGACGAGGAAAGTTTGCAAGTCCAAAATGCCACTACTATTTTATTTTCTCTAATAATTTGATCATGTGAATCTTGTTGATTTATGCCACCATTAATGAATTTCCAAACAATTTAATCTTGGCTAGTTCATGTTTGAATTTCCTGTTTTAGAAATAGAGAATAAAATCTGACCAAACTGTTTAATCTTGGCAGATAAGTAGGCAGAGTGGGTAGAATGGTGTTGCAGAATGATACTTGTGATAGATTTTGTCTCCAAAAGTGTCAACTTTCACTTTTATCATCAGTGCCAGACAAACGTTATACCTAAAGCAGCTCAAGTGAAGCAAGGTTACATGACTAACTCCCCTTCACATTTTCCCCTAAACATTCACTAATCCCCCCAAAAGTATTAAAACCTGTTATTAATATCACCCATAAGCCATTCGTTTCATTTCATAAATTTCTCCTAAGTGAAATCCTATTTTTTTACTTAGAAATCATGCACCATGTCACTTAAAAAGCCCCTTTTATCTCTAGCCTAAGTTTGAAGATATGCATAAACTTAGCACTTTACTATTTTCATTTCATATTAACTTCTAACGATTATTATATAAATCCCAAGAAAATTACCCTTTTCCTGTAATGTTCAAGTATAATTGAAACCCCAAGTATTACATAATTCCCACCCCGATGGTGTATAAACCATTATAAAGTTGAGTTTTGGGATAATAGATTCATTTGGAATTTATTAATAGCCTCCCCGCTGTGCGACAAAACTACGGGATTAGTTAACCCCCGGTTAACTAATAACCATCCCCCCGACCAATTGAAACACACCCGATACGATTAAATTATGTTTTATTAACCCGAGCCCACTGCATAACTCCCCGCCTTGTCTCACTCTCGTCCGTCGTCTGATCTCCACCTGATCATCCGATGGTTGATGGTGATAACGCGACCCCCCTTCCCTCTGTCTTTTAACTCGCGATCATGTGGCGGCTTTTTGTCGTACCCCGCCACGCATTGCTCATTTAACCTGCTCGCTTGCCCCCCGTCCGAAACCACCTGACCCCAAAAGTGGTGCAGGGTAAACCGCTTACCACCCTCTACTAACGACAAAATGTCCCATCACTCTAATGTCAACAGCTCAATAAATTCCAAAAAGCCCTGCCAAAACCAAATTTCGTTAAATTGATGGGAAAATGTCATTTTCACCCTTATTCCCTGTGAACTGTGCTCCATGCAAATTATGTCCAGTCCACCACCTGGCCAAGAAACTTCAGCGTCGTGCTCTGCAGTTCATCGTTCAACCTGCGAATTACACGGTTTGCCTCTTAAACACAGGTATTTACCCAATTCACTTCGCGAACCTATAATTTCAGTTTTTCCACTGATAATTTTATCTAAAAGGGCTGAATTCGAGTTAAAGTCATTTCGAAGCTATCATAAAAAGACCCCCAAGCCTGTTGTTTGGTCCATTGTTTCCACAGAAGCCTGAATTCCAGTTTGAAAACACAAGAACCAAATATGGAAGACCCCATAGCCCTGAATATCGCGCCCCCAAACGCACCTTATAAAGGCTTAGATTATCTACCCTTGGCCGACAAAGATTTTCAAATAAAAGAGTTATCTGGTGATATGAACCATCTCCAGGCCTTCTGCCAAGTTAGGGATAGTCATCTAAACAACTCTGATATTTTTGGAATATGGGAATTTAACCTTCCCCTATACTTCATCCCCTCAGTCCATGTTTTCCCAGACATCATTCACCAATGTTGTGCCAACTATGACCCTGTCCATAGAGCTGTTATTTCTCCTTCCCAAACTGTCCTTTTTCCCATAACTGCTGAATCTATCAATGAGATGTTACAGTTCCATCCCACTCAGCCCCTTGCTCATCATTCAATGGGATTGTTACTTGAACAAGCATCTCAATTGCCCAATTCAGAGATAACCTGTATTGCTCAAATGTTCATGAAACCAAATTGCCAGCCCCAAGGCCCACCTCCCTATTTGCATACCTAGTTCACTGAAACTGGAAAACTTATTGTTCACATGATATCCCTGATCTTTGGATTTAAGTCCAGTGAATTTGTTGATGACATCAGCTTAGTTTTGTTATCAATGTTTACTCCAGGACAACCCCCTGTTGTCCAGTATAATTATGCCACTTTTATTGCCAACAAAATCCATGATCAATTTATAAATTTGGATAGAGAAGGAGTCTTCAAAAACACATCTTTTATATACCATCTGTTGTTATATCATCAGCCAAGCAGCTTTCCATTTCTCATGAAGAAATTAGACTCAAAAGGAAATCGGAGGTCTGTAATCTTTTGGAGCTCAGTTTTTCACAATACCTATGACTCCCCTTATACCTATAGTGAATTCATTGACTTATTTGTACATCCAGCCTCCACTCTGTTGATAGGAGTTCCTCCTCCTAGGATCACTGGCAACATGAGGAAGATTTTGCAGCTTTCTAAACAGTACAGGATAGGTGACTTGTACCTTTACCAAAATCACACAGAACTCAGAATGTATGGGTGTGAACTTTACCCTTTCAAGTTCCCTAGATATGTGCCCATGAGATTATTTGCATTAGAATATTTCAGGCAGATCATCAATGCAGACTTAACCCACTTTTTTAATGTAAAGAAAAAGGCTCAGCTAAGAATCAAAAACCAGTTAGGCCCTTATGTCATCAATTTTATGGATGCATGGAAAGATGCTGAGAAGATATTAGAAGAACACCTTAAATTGAAGAAGAGTTTTTGGTGGTTACCATATGACCCAAATAGTTTCATAAGTGACAGAATGGCAAGAAACAGGCTATTAGTTTACATACATCATAAGATCCTAAAAATTGAACAACTTGCAAATCAAGATGAATGGGTAGAAGGAACATTAATAGAAGAAATTAGTGAGCAAGAAAAGATGGAAAATGACATGAAATATCTTGAAAAGACTCTTGACCTGGACTCTTTTGGATAGGTACCTTTCAAGTTGCCTCAACAATCAAGAGTTGGTACATGCTCTGCTCGAAATTCTCAACAACCTGTACAGGAAACCAGTACACCAGTTACAAAAACTTCCAAGGGCAAAGAAGTGGCAAACGTAGAGTAACCTGCAATGATAGATCATCAAGAACGAATTCCTCCAGCCCAAACTAAAGCTGCAGGAATTCCAGCATTGCAAACTCCTCTAAATGAGGAAAGAAATAGGAAGAGAGATAGAGAAGCCACTCCCCCCACAGGTGCACCTACGGAACAACCAGGTGCAAAGAGGCAAAAACTGAATTCTCTATCAGAAGATGAAATTATTGAAGAAACCACAGATAGCTAGAGGATAGAAAGGGTAGCCAGCCAGTAGACTTCCCCAGTGGTAAAAACATCAACTAGCTCATATACGTAGGAGCTAGAAAGACAGTACAGTGTAGAAGTATCTTCTACCGGGCCACAAATAAAATAGGTCGTAGACATTAAAAAGACTTTCACAGAGATAAAAGCCAAAAATGATCCTATGAGAATTCAAATTTATAGTCAATACCTGAAGATCACTCCTACAAACCAGCAAAGATTAATGTCTGCCTATGACATTAAGGAAGACAAAATGTTAATGAGTTATTTTAAGCCAAAGGTATAGCAACCCCAGTCAGCAAAAGATTACATCAGAACAAACTTGGAGGCCCTGGCCAAAGACATTCACCTAATGGACCAAATTGAACTTCACAAGCAGACTGGGGAAATGGTCTATTCCACATTGGCTAACAAAGCAATGTTGGCCCACTAGTTACAAAACTCCTTGGACAACACAACAACTCAACTACATTTGGAAAAAGCCTCTTCTCTTGCCAAGGATAACAGAATCAAATCATTGGAATATATCATCATTGAACTGGGACATGACCCCAAACATGTTAAAGGCATAAAGGCACTTATCAAGAAGAAAGAAGAGGACATTGCTGCCCTAAGAAACAAATGAAGCTACCTCCTTCAAGGAACCTACAAACTACAAAAATTATAGAGTAGAAATTAGAAGAAGACATGATGTACCTGCTCATGAAATTCAATGAAAAATTAACCGATACAGTGCAAGCACTGAAAAAAGCACTAAAAGAGAAGAAGGGAGAGTCGACCTCCCAGCCACCTGAGGTAATCCCCATAGTCATGACCACAGCCCCCTCAACAATTAGATCAAAATTGGCCCCAGATGTCCCAGCAGTCACAATAGAGGTAATCACAGGTACATCATCAACAAGAGCACCACCAAGCAGTAGTACTAATATGATCACAAAAGAATTAATAAAGGCCATGGAGGAACTAAAGCTACAAGTGTCAGAATTAAAGCTGGTAAAAGAGCAATTGGCTAAGGTAGAGAGAAATTATGATATTTCCAAAATCAGTGCTGTGGAAAAAACCAAGGAGATTAAAGCCTTAGAAATTAAAGTCAAAACATTATAACACGAGGTCACCTTTGCTAAGTCCTTGGCAGAGATCAGAAAAATCATTTGAGGAAATGTCACCCAGTTTATAAATGAAATATGGCCATCTATCCAAGTGATCTATGAGTAGACTGGCTTAATAAACATATCCCATGAAGTAATTTAGCAAAGAAGAGCACAGTTAGGCAAAATGCCTGAAGAAGCTAATCATCTTATACATTTTTTAAACACCCACAATGCAAAACAGCTGGAGAAATTTTGCATTCAAGACAGGATAGATACAATTTTGGAAATCAAAAATTTCTAACCAAGAGAACTTTAATGTAGAACTTAGAGAGAAGGTGCCAAGATATGCAAGCGGAAATCAATGCATTTATTGAGAAGTTCACAGTTTTGCTGAGCAAAGGGCTACCAAGTCCTCTGGTCATCAATGATAAGTTAATGAAACACATTGATTATGTTGATAAATTGAATAAGTATGCTGAAAATCAAGCTAGCGTATCATCAAGTGCTTCAGGAGTAAAAGCACTCCCGACATGCCAAGTTCTCTATGACAACTTGGAGAACTTATTCTACATTGAGCATGAGGTAAAGCATCTATTTTCCATCCAGCCCAATTTTTTCAGATATATAGAGACTGAAGAAACTTTAAGGAAACTTCAGGAACATAAATTGCCAGAATAGAAATGGTGGGAAGATATGTTAGAAATTTTGTAAATTTCTCTTGGATGAAGCGTAAATTTTGGGCTATTCCTTGATAAGATAGACAGGGATGAATGAGGGTCAAACTGGTCAAAGTGTATCAGATCAAGATTGAATAATTTCCTATAAAGACGGAGCAACCAACACAGAGTATCAGTGGAAGCCAGTTGTAAACCGACTCGCCGAGCCTGCCTCCAACACATCCAACAAAGACGAAGTAGCCATCACGACATTAGTTTATCTTTTCCCTGTTTTCGAGACTATTTGTCTCTATCTTTTGTAAAAAAATGATTATTCATCACTAGATATTATCTCGATGAGATATTTTGTAGAAATACCTCCCCAAACAAAGTATTTGGGGTTGGTGTGTATTCCTAGATTTTGCTGTAACATTGAGTTTTTGAATAAAGAGTTGTTGGAATCAAATGTTGTTGGACTCACTGGATGAAGAATTGAAGTAGAGGACTTGTCATAGGATTCTTGAATCAACCTCTGGACCAATAATTCCCTTATATCTGTGTTTTAAAGTTTTTCTGGTTCCTTATATCCCCTGTGTTTCAAAATTTGAATGATAAGGATAAAGATTAATTCAGAATATGCTTGAATGCACTTTGTTTTCATCCATTATCATTCTCTGTGTTTTCTTCAGAATTAGAATAAGGAGTGTAAATCTTAATTGCTCCTGTTTCCTAACTCTTTCATGTTGATTATTTGTTAAAGAATTCTTAAGCTTCTCTTTAGTAGTAGTCATCCACTTTCCCTCTTTAAAATGGGTTCACCCAATTTGAACCCATTCCATCTACTTCAGCTCTTTATTTGTTCCTTGTTTGACTACCTTGCTCTGTGGAACCATCCTCTGCCAATAAACTAAATCCAGAAAGCCATCCTCGTTGACTCCATTAGCCCAATGGACTGAACTACTCAGTCGTACACCTCTGCTCTATTGAATCTCACCTCCCATAAATCAAACAAAACCCTGAACCTTATAACTAGCTTAATACCTTTCAAAACAAAGTTAAATCATAAAGAGAGAGCCCTCTCTGGATACAGATTGGCTCGATTATGTATCTAAAATATTGGTTTGTGGTTACCTCAGCCTCCTTTCCCTTTCTTACAACTTTGGGGAAAACCTGAGTGCTAACATATTGGCGACTCCACTAGGGAACTGAATAATGTGTTTGTTACTGTTGTCGACTTTATAATCTAAAGACAGAGCCTGAAACTAGCCAGGTAGCCTTTGAAATGCTTTTGCTTTGCAATGGCAGAAGTAAATGAATGCTACTTCAGTCTATCTCTGGTCTAGCTTATAGATTGGGCAGTTGGTTTCAAATACTTGATTAGTTCCTCTTTCATAAATCTTTAAGAAAGTTCACAATTCTCATATCTAAAGTCTCGTAAAGAAACTGTTAAATTTGTATTGTAAAACCCATTTACAGAAGAACCAATTATACACCTAGAAGCCTGGCTTCAGAAAGGATTCGTTACACCAGATCAAATCCTAATCCAAATCCGCCACCTATGTTTGAAAATCCTAATCTGATTCCTAGGATTCTTAGAAGACAAGAGAGCCATGAAAATTTTATTATTTCATGACCTCTATTCAGATCAAAATCTTATCCTGTGAGGTGGATCCACCATGAAGACGAAACTTTTGCTATGTATTTTGAAAGCTCTTCATTTGTGACCTTTTCGGAATCTGGGATAACCCACACAGTTCAAGATCCAATATTCATTGAAAATTTTCAGCTTGAAGTTGTTACTTCACATCTTGAAAGACATCTGGAGAACTCCATCCCATCTGAGCTTACCTCTGAAAAAACACCAAATCTTTGTGTGATTAATGCCGCTTTTCCAAGTTCACCATCAGCACCTCATCCTTCCCAACCTCAAGCTACCCCTTCCACTCCCCCATCTACTATCCATATTCCCATTGTCGTCCCTACTACACCAGTTGTCACATATATTCCCGATATCATGACAAACAGGTATACTCCTATGAACTTACCTGCCAATCTAGGAGTTATGCCCCAATACTATCAAAGTAAAATCACTCTGTTTGATGGCACAAGCACATATACAAGTCAATAGCATACTAAAAAAATGACAGATTACTTTGAAATATATGAGGTGGATGTTGATGATGTTAGAATGAAAGTTTTTGTTCAAAGTTTGACTGGAGATGTTAGAACATTGTTTATAGCCCTCCCTGCAAGAAATATCAATGGCCCACAAGCTCTTTATTAGACCTTCTTAAACATATGGCAAAAGAAAAAATATCCTATCCACATTTTATCAGAATATGAAGGCTTAAAAAGAGGTACCCAAGAAACTGTCCAAGATTACTGTACCAGATTCAATAATGTCTACAATGCTATTCCTAATAATCTCAGACCTCCTCCAGACTTGGCCTTGATCAAATTCCCTGATGCATTTGATTCTGATATGGCATACCAACTTAGGGAAAGAGCTCCTCAACACTTGGAAGAGATGCAGAGTATAGTTATCAGTGTTGAGGCCAACCTGATTTCTAAGTGAGCTTGAGCCAGAGCTGAAAGGAGGACACCTTTCAAAGAAGAATATTTTGCCTTTGAACAGAAATTAGATGTTATTATTAAAGGAATGGATAGGCTTGGTGATAGAGTAGAAACAATTGAGAGAAAATTCCCTTGGGATGGTCAACCAAGCAATACTGGGAGAAATTCAAATTTCAGGAAAAATCAAAACCCTAATACTAGAAAGGCTGGGCCTGAACAAAACATTAGGCCCCCATTCCAAGAAAATTATGTTGAAGCCTCAACTTCTGATGAACCACTAGAAGACACTCAAATTAACTTAATGGGACTCAACAAGGAACAACAAGTTTTCTTGACCTAAGAGGACCAAGAATCTCACACTCTTAAACAATTCCAAACTCAGTCAGGTGAATCATTTGATTTTAGGGAGGGATATGATACAGCTATTTAAGAAGTCCACAAGAAATACAATTTGAGGACCAGAAGAATAGATTTCCCTGGAACCAATAAACAAAATGATGCCAAGCAACCCAACAAAGCTAAGATCAATAACCCCCCCCCCCCCCCCCCCCCCCCCCCCCCGCGTACAAGCCCTTCCTGGAATAGGTCCTAACCCAAATAATCCAATAGTTGAAGACGTATTAGATAAGCAATGACCTAACAAACAACCTTCCACTTCCGTTCCTCCTAAAGGAAATGTGGAAGAACCTACGGAAATTGATTTGGAAGCAAATTCAGCCCATAACACCACTCCTAAAAAAGAGAAAAACACAGAAAATACAACAGAAAAAGAAAATCCCACTGTCCCAAATACAAAAACTCAAACTGAAAAACCTTTCAATCTTGAGACTGAAATAGGCAAATTAAAAATAGCTATTCCATTTTCAGAATTGGCTAAACATGATGTCTACAGAGATCAAATTAGTAGATGACTGCAAATTTCTGTGAACGAAGATTTGGTAAATGTTTTTGATGAACAGCCTGAATTAATTTTTGGACCTGAGGTAAATGAAAAATTAGTAGATGAAAGTGTTCCTCTTTTCTATGTAAGTCTGAACATACATGATAAAATACTTCATAATGTCATGTTTGATTCGGGTGCTTCTCATAACTTAATGCCTAAATATGTAATGGAGAAGTTGGATCTAGATATTACCAGGCCATATAAAGACTTATTCTCTTTTGACTCAAGCCAGGTCAGATGTCTAGGATTGATCAAAGATTTATGTGTATCACTAGTTCAATACCTTGCCAAAACCATTTTAATGGACATAGTGGTAGTTCATATTCCACCAAAATATGACATGTTATTGTCTATGTCTTGGGGTGCAAAGCTTCAAGCATCATTACAGTTGGACATGTCCTATGCTACTATTTCAGTATTTGGTCAACCAAAGAAATTGTACCAAGAAATTTTAATGAAATATGTGGTAAGTAGCCACGAAAAGCCCCACAATTTCCCTATCTACTCCATGCACTCTGACATGGACTCCTTCATTCTCTACAATGTTGAAATTTATCCCCCAACTGAGATAAAAGTTTTGGCAATCGAACAAGAAGAAATTTCAAACGAAAGGCCCAGTTTTCAAATTCAAGAATTTTCTGAGAACAATGATATACCAGACGCTCAAGGCAAACCGGATCAAACTAAAGAACCATATCTTCCTATCAAGCAGATTACTAAGACTCCTGATACTAACTATGAACATGATATCCTTTGGTACTTAGAATTTGGTGGTTTGGTTAATAAATTAGGAGCAAGAGTTGGAATTTGGGTGCACAATCTTGAAAATGATCATGCTGAAGGTAATGCCTACAGGTTAAACTTTAGATGCACCAATAATATGGCTGAATATGAGGCCTTGTTGTTAGGACTTAAATTGATCAAAAGTTTAGGGGCAATTAGGGTATCAGTTTTGGTAGATTCTAATTTATTCATTCAACAAATAAAAGGGAAC
Source organism: Pinus taeda (assembly GCA_000404065.3). Classification (NCBI taxonomy): domain Eukaryota; kingdom Viridiplantae; phylum Streptophyta; class Pinopsida; order Pinales; family Pinaceae; genus Pinus; species Pinus taeda. The sequence goes on from APFE030369883.1 coordinate 39,803, forward strand.
TTCCTCACAAATGATCCCAGATTAAGATCTTACAGAGGAACAACAATTGAGATCCTCAATACATTTCTTGAAACACAGCTTGCCAAAATTCCAAGAAAACATAATTTGCATGCTCACAGCTTAGCAACCTTTGCCAGCACTTGTAAATTACCATTTGAACTCAATCATCAGTTCATAGCTAAGATTAGACATAGGCTAGCCATACCTGACAATGTAAAGAACTGGCAAGTGTTTGACAACGATATTCAAATTAACAATTTCTTGACCCTAGAGGAAGAGTTTTCTAGCACTAATATAGACATAGACACTGTCAGTGAGTTTGAGCAAATAGATAAAATAGAAACAGACATTTTAGCAGAAAGGGAAACTCAAATGCTTCACCCAACAAAATTTACCAATAAAGAAATGCAAGATCTTAAAGAAATAGACATCGATAATATTATCGAAGGAGAATATGAAGTTATTAATTTGAAAGACAATCATTTGCCCCAAGGATTAACTCCTTTGGAAGATTTCTTCGATTTTAATGATATCCCAAAGAAACGTAAGATGCAACCTTTAAAAGAAGACATCGAAGACTGTAACATAGGAACTGAAGAAAATTCAAAAATAATAAAATTATCCAAAACTTTGCCCCCTGATAAAAAACTTAAATATGTTGAACTGATCAAAGAATTCCAGGATGCTTTTGCCTATAACTATGAGAATCTGAAATCTTATGACACCTCTATAATTCAACATACAATACCCCTCAAGGAAAATATGAAACTATTCAAACAAAAGCTCTAAATAATTAACCTTGTACTACTCCCCTTAATTGAAAATGAAATCAAACGAATGTATGAAGTAGGGGTAATTGCTCCTATCAGGTTTTCAGAGTGTGTGTCTAATTGAGTACCTACTAGGAAGAAAACAAGAGAAATCAAATTGTGTGTTGATTTAAGGAATGTAAATAAGGTTTCTTTGAAAGACCATTACCCGTTACCTAAGATGGACCACATTTTACAAAGGGTAGTAGGTGCCTCAAGGATTTCACTTTTAGATGGGTTCTCAGGCTTGAACCAGATTCTGGTCCATCCTGATGACCAGGAAAAAAATGCTTTTACAACACCATGGGGAACTTTAAAATATGTTAAAATGCCATTCGGACTTAAGAATGCAGGGGAAACCTTTCAACGAGCAATGGACATAGCTTTTGCAAAATAAATTCACGATTTTTTGGTCATATATCTAGATGACCTTACTGTGTTTTCTAAATCAGATCATCAATATTTAGATCATTTGAGACAAGTGCTTTTCAAATTTGGAAAGTATCGTATTTCATTAAATCCTAAGAAGTCATTGTTTGGTCTAGAGGAAGCCAAACTGTTAGGCCATATCATCTCCAAAGATGGCATCAGAATTGATCCTGCTAGAATAAAAGCCATTCTACAAATACCTCACCCCAGAAATGTCAAAGAAATTAAAGCTTTCCTAGGAAAGATCAACTTTTTACGAAGATTCATACCTAATTTGGCCGAATTAATTAGATTGCTAAACAAGATGATAAAAAAGGAATCCAAGGTTAAATGGAAATTACAAGCCAAACAAGCATTTGAAGAAATTAAAATGGCTTTGACCAAAACACCAGTCCTTACAAGTCCAAAGTTTGATAGAGACTTCATAATATTTTCATTTGTATCAGAACACACCATTGCTGCTCTTTTAGTACAAAAAGATGATCAAGGATGTGAAAAATCCATAGGCTTTTTAAGTAAAGCACTTAGAGATGCACTGCTAAAATACCAAATCAGGAGAAATAGGATTTTGCACTTGTGAAAGCTATTAAAGACTTCAAAGTCTATATATTGTACTCCCATGTCATAGCTTATGTACCAAGTGCTATTGTCAAAGACATCTTGACTCAAGATGGAATTGAAGGCAAACGAGGTAAATAGATAGCTAATATATTGGAGTATGATATTGAAATAAAACATACAAAGCTTATAAAGGGACAGGGATTGGCCAAACTCATGACTGAAACCAACTTTCAAGCCCTTGATATAAATGAGCTGGATAACGAACAGGATATGGCGACTCCACAAATCAGCCAGGCCTTCTTAGAATGACCTTGGTATGCTGATATAACTCATGTATTATTAAACCTGCAAGCTCCTCCAGGGTTATCCAGAACAAAGAAAAGGTTTTTAAAGATGAAAGCTTCAAAATTTTGTATCCTAGATAATGCTCTTTTTTTGAAAAATCATGAAGGTATTCTATTGAATTGTTTAATGAAAGATGAAGTTGACGAAGTTCTCAAATAATTTCATGCAGGGGATTGTGGTGGACATCTTTACTGGAAATCAACTGCAGACAAAATCCTAAGGGCTGGATTTTATTGCCCCACCTTGTTCGTTGATGTAAAGGAATTTGTCACCGCATGCCACAAATGTCAAATTTTTGAAGGCAAGAGAAAACTTTTACCTCTACTCCTTAGACCAATTTCCACTGAAAATCCCTTCCAACAATGGGGTTTGGACTTCACTGGGGAGATCTATCCTCCCTCTTCTAGCCAACATAAATGGATCCTCACAGCCACAAATTATTTCACCAAATGGATATAAGCCATTCCTTCTAGACAAGCCAATGATACAGTGATTATAGGATTCTTAGAAACCAACATACTATCTTGATTTGGTTGTCCTGAAAAGATCATAACTAACAATGTTGCTTCTTTCAAATCCAAGAAAATGATAAGTTTTTGTAACAAATACCATATCACTTTAGGCCATTCCATAGTCTATTACCCTCAAGGTAATTGTCTAGCTGAGTCTTCCAATAAAAGCTTGATTAATAATATTAAGAAATTTTTGGAAGAGGACAAGAAAAACTGGCACAAGAAACTTACAAATGCACTATGGGCAGACATACTAACTGCAAAGAGATCCATTGGAACTAGCCCTTATGAATTAGTTTATGGCATGGAGGCCGTATTTGCTTCATATTTAGGAGTCCCGGTAATGAAATTATTGCAAGAAACTCAGGTGGAACCCAATCACATTCAAAGAAAAATAAATCAAACCATCCATTTGCAGCAGACCAGAGAAGAGGTATACCAAAGATCCCAAGTGCTACAAGAAAAACTCAAGAAAATATTTGATAAGATGACCAAGGTAGAAGATTTCTACCTTGGGGACAAATTTTTAAAATGGGATTCTAAGAGAGAAGACAAAGGAAAACATGGGAAGTTTGACCTCCTATGGAAGGGGCCTTTTATTATCCAGCCCTTACAAGGGAACAATACTTACTTTTTGAAGAACCTGGATGGTACAGAAACAAAAGAAGGGCCAGTTAATGGTCGGATGTTGAAACACTAATTTGATCCAACTGTTTGATGTATTCTTGCTTCAACATGTATATATTATATCCTTGGTAATGCTGAAGTTGAAGCCCGAAGAGAAGGCCCTAAGCTTCACAAGTGTAACTGTCATACATATAATAAAGAAACCAACGAAGGAGATTTCAGAGCACAGTTAAAGTTATGGAGAAGGCCATATGACCTGTTGTTCTTGACTTTCCACCAGGGAAAGCCATCTCCAAGTGGAGCCACTGTTATGATCCTATACGAATAGGTGTCATATTTCATGATTGACACTGATGAGCTCTGTAATATGTTCATACCTTCTCTTGTTGCAAAGGTTTTCCATATTGTCAAAAAATCAAAAAAATTTAAAAAATGTAAAGATGATAAGCCCTAAAAGAAAAATCAAAGGGTAAAAAGAATAAAAAGGTCAAAAAAGTGAAAGAAATGAACTCCAAACAAAATAGAATAGGAAAGTGTTCAAGTCCAAAATGCCACTACTATTTTATTTTCTGTAATAATATGGTCGTGTGCAGCTTGTTGATTTATGCCACCATTGTTGAATGGCCAAACAATTTAATCTTGGCTAGTTCATGTTTTAATTTCCTGTTTTAGAAATAGAGAATAAAATCTGACCAAACTATTTAATCTTGACTGATAAGTAGGCAGAGTGGGTAGAATGGTGTTGCTGAATGATACTTGTGATAGATTTTGTCTCCAAAAGTGTCAAATTTCACTTTTATCACCAGTGCCAGACAGACATTATATATGAAGCAGCTCAAGCAAAGCAAGGTTACATGACTAAATCCCCTTCACATTTTTCCCTAAACATTCACTAATCCCCCCAAAAGTATTAAGACCTGTTCTTAATATCACCCATAAGCCATTCGTATCATTTCATAAATTTCTCCTAAGTGAAATCCTATTTTTTACTTAGAAATCATGCACCATGTCACTTAAAAAGCCCCTTTTATCTCTAGCCTAAGTTTGAAGATATGCATAAGAAGTTTTAACTTACTGCTTTACTGTTTTCATTTCATGTTAACTTTTAACGATTATTATATAAATCCCGAGAAAATTACCCTTTTCCCATAATATGTAAGTATAATTGAAACCCCAAGTATTACATAATTCCTAACCCAATGGTGTATAAATCATTATAAAGTTGAGTTTTGGGATTAATAGATTCATTTGGAATTTATTAATAGCCTACTCACTGCGCGACAAAACTACGAGATTAGTTAAACCCCGGTTAAATAATAACCACCTGCCCGACCAATTGAAACGCACCCGATACGATTAAATTATGTTTTATTAACCCGGGCCAGCTGCATAACTCCCCACCTTGTCTCACTCTCATCCGTCATCTGATCTCTGCCTAATCATTCAATGGTCGATGATGATATCCTGACCCCCCTTCCCTCCATCTTTTAACTCGTGATCGTGTGGCAGCTTTTCCGCCGAACCCCCACCACACGTCGCTCATTTAACTTGCTCGCTTGCCCCCCGTCTGAAACCACTTGACCCCAAAACCGTTGCGGGGTAAACTGCTTACCACCCTCCGCTAACGACAAAATGTCCCATCACTCTGACATCAGTAGCTCAATAAATGCCAAAAAGCCCCACCAAAACCAAATTTTGTTAAATTGATGGGAAAATGTCATTTTCACCCTTATTCCCTATGAACTGTGCTCCATGTAAATTACGTCCAATCCACCACCTGGCCAAGAAAATTCAGTGTCATGCTCTGCCTTTCGTTGTTCAACTTGCAAATTACATGGTTTCCCTCTTAAACACAGGTACTTACCCAATTCACTTCACGAAACTGTAATTTCAGTTTCTCCACTGAGACTTTTACCTAAAAGGGCTGAATTCAAGTTAAATTCATTCCAAAGCTATCATAAAAAGACCCCCAAGCCTGTTGCTTAGTCCATTATTTCCACAAAAGCCCGAATTTTAGTTTGAAAACACAAGAACCAAATATGGAAGCCCCCATAGCCCTGAATATTGCGCCCCTAAACGCACCTCATAAAGACTTAGATTATCTACCCTTGGCTGGCAAAGATTTTCAAATAAAAGAGTTATATGGTGATATGAACCATCTCCAGGACTTCTGCCAAGTCAGGGAGAGTCATCTAAACAACTCTGATATTTTTGGAATATGGGAATCTAACCTTCCCATATACTTCCTCCCCTCAGTCCATGTTTTCCCAGACATCATTCACCAATGTTGTGCCAACTATGACCCTGTCCATAGAGAAGTTATGTCTCCTTCCCAGACTCTCCTTTTTCCCATAACTGCTGAATCTATAAATGAGATGTTACAGTTCCATCCCACCCAGACCCTTGCATGTCTTTCCATGGGATTTTTACTTGAACAAGCTTCTCAATTGACCAATTTAGAGATAATCGGTATTGCTCAAATGTTCATGAAACCAAATTGCCAGCCCCAAGGTCTACCTCGCTATTTGCATACCTGGTTCACTGAAACTGGAAAACTTATTGTTCACATGATATCCCTGATCTTGGGATTTAAGTCCAGTGAATTTGCTGATGAGATCACCCTATTTTTGTTATCAATGTTTACTCCAGGATAGCCCCCTGCTATCCAGTATGATTATGCCACTTTTATTGCCAACAAAATCCATGATCAATTTATAAATTTGGATAGAGAAGGAGTCTTGAAAAACACATCTTTTATATACCATTTGTTGTTATATCATTAGCCAAATAGCTTTCCATTTCCCATCAGGAAATTAGACTCAAAAGGAAATAGGAGGTCTGTAATCTTTTGGAGCTTAGTTTTCCACAATGTGTGTGACTCCCCTTATACCTATAGTGAATTCATTGACTTATTTGTACATCCAGCCTCCACTCTATTGATAGGAGCTCCTCCTCCTAGGATCATTGGTGACATGAAGAAGATTTTGCAGCTTTCTAAATAGTACAGGATAGGTGACTGTTACCTTTACAAAAATCACACATAAATTAGAATGTATGGGTGTGAACTTTTCCCTTTCAAGTTTCCTAGATATGTGCCCATGAGATTATTTGCATTAGAATATTTCAGGCAGATCACCAATGTAGACTTAACCCAATTTTGTAATGTAAATAAAAAGGCTCAGCTGAGAATCAAAAACCAGTTAGGCCATTATGTCATCAATTCTAGGGATGCATGGAAAGATGTTGAGAAGATATTAGAAGAACACCTTAAATTGAAGAAGAGTTTTTGGTGGGTACCATATGACCCAAATAGTTTCGTAAGTGACAGAAGGGTAAGAAACAGGCTGTCAATTTATATACATCATAAGATCCCATAAATTGAGATGTTCACAAATCGTGATGAATGGGTAGAAGGGACATTAATAGAAGAAATTAGTGAGCAAGAAAAGATGGAAAATGCCATGAAAGATCTTGAAACAACCCTTGACCTGGAATCTTTTGAATAGGTATCTTTCAAGCTGCTTCAACAATCAAGAGTTGGTACACCCTCTGCTAGAACTTCTCAGCAGCCTGTACAGGAAACCAGTACACTAGTTACAAGGACTTCCAAGGGAAAAGAAGTGGCAAACGCAGAGCATCCTGCAATGATAGATCATCAAGAACAAATTCCTCCAACCCAAACTAAAGTTGCAGGAATTCTAACATTGCAAACTCCTCTAAATGAGGAAAGAAACAGGAAGAGAGACAGAGAAGCCACTCCCCTCATAGGTGGACCTATGGAACAACCAGGTGTAAAGAAGAAAAAACTAAATTCTCTATCAGAAGATGAAATTATTGAACAAACCACAGACAACCAGAGGATAGAAAGGGTAGCTAGCCAGCAGACTTCCCCAATGGTAGAAACATCAACTAGCTCATATAGGTAGGAGCTAGAAAGATAGTACAGTGTAGAAGTATCTTCTACCAGGCCACAAAGCAAACAGGCCACAGACATTAAAAACACTTTCACAAATATAAAAGCCAAAAATGATCCTATGAGAATTCAAATTTATAGTCAATACCTGAAGATGGCCCCTACAAACTAGCAAAGAATAATGTCTGCCTATGACATTAAGGAAGGAAACATTTTAATGAGTTATTTTAAGCCAAAGGTACAACAACCCCAATCAGCAGCAGATTACATCAGAACAAACTTGGAGGTCCTACCGAAAGACATTCATCTAATGGCCCAAATTGAACTTCACAAGCAGACTGGGGAAATGGTCTATTCCACACTGGCTGACAAAGCAATGTTGGCCCACCAGCTACAAAACTCCTTGGACAACATAACAGCTCAACTACATTTGGAAAAAGCCTCTTCTCTGGCCAAGGATAACATAATCAAATCATTGGAAGAGATCATCATTGAACTGGGATGTTACACAAAAATCTCGTCACCTTGATTATTTGCAGTCGGTATGGGTCTATCACCACCTATACCAGCCTCCTAAGCAAGTCTCATACCTCAGCTCTTCAAAACAAGCTTTGGAAATGAGAGAAAGACATCAAAAAAGCAATGTAACTCTGGTTCCGCACTTTCTCTCACTTTTGCCTGCGGGCCCGCACATTTTTTTCAGAATACCTGCGTACTTATACGGTCTGTATGTAAAGGGGAGGGTGCGTACCCCTGTGAAAGTCAAAAGGCGCAATTTTTATCTTAAAAAACTCACTTTGGGTTAATTCTAGAGGTTTCTAGAAGGAATTTTGACGTAGATTGTTCGCTCCAAAGTGGTTCATGCATCCCAAAAGAGAAGGAGCTAATCCCTTGTTAGGAGGAGCTATCCCTTTGAAGGAGGATTCTATCCCTTTGAAGGAGGACCTAGTAACTGCCCTCCATTGCACTATAAATTGAGGCATTGGGTTAGTGGCTAGAGAGGTTAGAAGCTGAACTTTTTGAGGGTAAATGCTAGTGAAATCAAGACTTCCTATTTGAGCTTAAGAGGAGAGATCACATACCTTTTTGGCTTCATTGGGGAGTGAGTGAAGCTTGTCAAAGTAGAGGAGACTTCTTGTTGGACCCTAGGAGGAGCTTGTACAGCGTCAAGGCAAAGGTTGTAAGGTTCTTCTCCTTTTGAATTAATACAATCAAGCTCATTTTTCTCAACAAGTATCTCATGTTATTTGTTTCATGGACTCCTTGACTTTCATGTTAAATATGTTATTCAAGTGCTATTTAATTGTTTGCCTTGTTTGTGTTTGCAGGTTTGTGACAAAGGAACTTACTTGGATCAAAGGAGCAAAGGCATCCCCAAAATTGCAGTGGACATGAAGTAGGCCTTAAACACACTTGTTTGCCATTATTTATAAAAGCACATTTAGAGAAAGATAGTGTCTGGTTGGTTTGCTTGTCATTAGGTCTTCTTTAGATTCTAGGAAGGTCTATCTTGTCCGCAAGATCGACTCATTCCGTGTGACATAGGACATGACCCCAAACATGCTAAAGGCATAAAGGCACTAATCAAGAAGAAAGAAGAGGACATTGCTGCCCTGAGGAAACAACTGAAGCTACCTCCTTCAAGGCACCCACAAACTGTAGAAATTATAGAGAAAAATTCAGAAGAAGACATGATTGAACTGCTCATGAAACTCAATGAAAGATTAACTGATAAAGAGCGGGCACTTGAAAAAGCACTGAAAGACAAGCAGGGAGAGTCGACCTTGCAGCCACCTAAGGTAATCCCCATAGTAACGACTGCAACCCCCTCAACAATTGGATCAGTATTGGCCCCAAATGTCCTAGCAGTCACAGTAGAGGTAATCACAGGTACATCATCAGCAGGAGCACCACCAGGCAGCAGTACTAATATGAGCACAGAAGAAATGATAAAGGCCATGGAGGAATTAAAGCTACAAGTGTCAGAATTGAAGCTGGTAAAAGAGAAATTGGCTAAGGCAGAGAGAAATTATGATATTTCCAAAATCAGTGTTGTGGAAAAAACCAGGGAGATTAAAGCCTTAGAAAGTAAAGTCAAAACATTAGAACAAGAGCTCACCTTTAATAAGCCCTTAGTAGAGATTAGAAAAATCCTTTCGGCAAATGTCACCTAGTCTATAAATGAAATATCTCCATCTATCCAAGTGATCTATGAGTAGATTGGCTTAATAAACATAGCCCACGAAGTAATTCAATAGATAAGAGAACAATTAGGCAAAATGCCTGAAGAAGCTAATCGGCTTATACATTTTTTAAACACCCACAATGCAGAATAGCTGGAGCAACTTGGCATTCAAGACAAGAGAGATACAATTTTGGAAATCAAAAAATTTCTAACCAAGAGAACTTTAATGCAGAACTTAGAGAGAAGGTGCCAAGATATGCAAGTGGAAATCAATGCATTTATGGAGAAGTTCATAGTTTTGCTGAGTAAAGGGCTACCAAGTCCTCTGGTCATCAATGATAAGCTAATGAAACACATTGTTTATGTTGATAAATTGAATAAGTATGCTGGAAATCAAGCTAGCGCATCATCAAGTGCTTCAGGAGTAAAAGCACTCCCCACAGGCCAAGTTCTCTATGACAGCTTGGAGAACTTATTCTACATTGAGCATGAGGTAAAGCATCTATTCGCCATCCAACCTAATTTTTTCATATATACAGAGACTGATGAAACTTTAAGGAAACTTTAGAAACATAAATTGCCATAACAGAAATGGTAGGAAGATATGTTAGAAATTTTGTAAATTTCTCTTGGGTGAAGCGTAAATTTTGGGCTATTCTACCATGATAAGATAGATAGGGATGAATGAGGGTCAAACGGGTCAAAGTGTATTAGATTAGGATTGAATAATTTCCTATAAAGATGGAGCAGCCAGCACAGAGTATCAGTGGAAGACAGCTATAAACCAACTCGCAGAGCTTGCCTCTTGCACATCCGACAAAGACAGAGTAGCGAGCACGGAATCAGTTTATATTTTCCCTGTTTTCGAGACTATTCGTCTCTATATTTTCTAAAAAAAATGATTATTCATCACTAGATATTATCTCCGTGAGATATTTTGTAAGATATTTTGTATAAATACCCCCCCAAATGAAGTATTTGGGATTGGTGAGTATTCCTATATTTTGTTGTAACATTGAGTTTTGGAATAGAGAGTTGTTGGAATCAACTATTGTTGGAATCACTGGATGAAGAATTAAAGCAGAGGACTTGTCAGAGGATTATTGAATCAACCTCCAAACCAATAAGTCCCTTATATCTGTGTTTTAAAGTTTTTCTAGTTCCTTATATCAGCCATGTTTCAAAATCTGAATGATAAGGATAAAGATTAATTGAGAATATGCTTGAATGCACTCTGTTTTCATCTGTTATCATTCTCTGTGTTTTCTTCAGAATTAGAATAAGAAGCAAATCTTAATTTCTCCTATTTCCTAATTCTTTCATGTTGATTATTTGTTAAAGAATTCTTAAGCTGCTCTTTAGTAGTAATCATCCACTTTCCCTCTTTAAATAGGTTGAATGATTCTTAACTTCCTTTCACCCAATTTGAACCCATTCCATCTACTTCAGCTCTTTATTTGTTCCTTGTTTGACTACCTTGCTTTGTGGAACCATCCTCTGTTAATAAACCAAATCCATAAAGCCATTCTCGTTGAGTCCATTAGCCCAATGGACTGAACTACTCAGTCGTACACCTCTGCTCTATTGAATCTCACCACCCAAAAATCAAACAAAACCCCTGAACCTCATAACTAGCCTAATACCTTTCAAAACAAAGTTAAATAATAAAGAGAGAGCCCTCTCTAGATACAGATTGGCTAGATTATGTATCTAAAAGATTGGTTTGTGGTTACCTCAGCCTCCTTTCCCTTTCTTACAACTTTGGGGAAACCCTGAGTGATAACAGACGCCCTACTTCATATCTGGAAGTACTAGGTCTTCTCAAAAATGTGTTTTTGTTTTTGTTTCTTGTTCTTGCGAGGGAAGAGTCCTTTGACACCCTACTTCAGGCCCTGAACCTTAGATTCCTGTTTCTTTTCTGTTAGTTGTCTCTCTTTTCATAAGCTCTTTTGTCTTGTGGAAGGAATGGTCTTTTGACACCTTACTTCAATCCTAGAGCATTTTAAGTCGACACCAAGACCTTCTATCATAGTAATATTTGTATGAACAAAGAACCAAATAAGAGGGGCAGAGGGAGAGCCCCAAAGAGGGGAGGAACAAACTTGGGAAGAAAGACTTACATCCAACAAATTATAGCAAAAGTTGAATTAGAAGAATCCTCTTGCGCAACCATGAGACTAGGTGTGCAGAGGACAAAATCCGAGGGACAATCAGTAGATTAACCTACTGTCCACAATATTCTTGGGTGATTCGACATAACAGACCCTTCCAGTAGTTGAGGAGACATCTAGCAATATATCTGACCAAGAGAACCCTATGCTGGTAATAGAAAGGGAAGAGGTTTCAATGAGAACATCGATAGGGTCAGACCACTCCAGCAAAGGAAAGGAGGTCATAGCCAAGGGATCAAGTCATCTACACAGAAGAGAAGGACTTATAGGGGCATTCATATCACCAACAGACAAGGGAAGTTTCATCACTTCGACTCAAACCTGAGTGGTAAGGAACCCTCGGCCATCTTTTACAAAGCCTGTTGAAATCCCCAGTGGTTATTGGAGGATATTTAGCGCACCCATGAAGCCCATTCCATTAGCAACCTTACCAAGCTTTCATGGAATTATTTCGGAAGACCTCAACACGTTTTTGTTTGAGTTTGACATAGTGTGCCAGGGTTATGAATACATGACAGATGCCTAGAAGTTAAAAATTTTCCCTACCACACTAAAAGAGACAGCTCTGCGATGGCTTATTGGCCTTGGAGGAAGGTCTATTTCCACATGGGATGATATGCAAATGACTTTCTTGGAAAAATACCAGGATTACTATAAATCTCGGAACATCAAAGAGGAGCTTTTTAAGTTCACACAAAAAGAAGACAAGAGCTTAGAAGACTGTGTGGAACAATTCAAGTACACTTTACAGAGGTTAGGTCACTCCATCCTAGGTAGGGATATTTTGAAAATTATCCTACTCTGGGCTTTTCGTGAGGACTCTTTGGAATTGTTGAACAACGTAGGAAAGGGAGATATATCAAAGGAAAGCTTTGATGCTATCTATGAACTATGCATCCAGGCCTCAAGGGGGACCCACAAGAAACAGACAAGGGATTCACTCAACAAAGGGTATCTGGCAGTGTTGTTACGAAGGCAGATATTGGAAACCTACTATACAACTTGACAACTGATATCCTGAGTACCTTGTCGGCACAGATGGACATGCTACAAGTGAAACAAAAGTAGCTGGAATTGGAAAGGACCATGGCTATATTCTACCCAAAGTGTAGAAAGAAGCATCCAGAGAGGGAATGCTCATTGAACACCATAAAGGAATGTGCAATCTATGAATTAAATCATGCAACAAGCTCATGCCCCTCCTTGCCAAGCCCGAAAGTAGTGTTTCAAGGGATAGGAGAAGACATGGAGTAGTTGTATCTCATGGGGTCTAAAATGCCATGGTAGCCACGACCACCAATGGGAAATCAAGGTATGTACTTGGACCCATCTCAATATTTTCATAATTTCAATATGAATCCTTAAATCATGCACTTTCCACCCATGTGGCCACAATACCAGTTTCCACTATGGCAGTAGTGTAGTGCCCAAGTTAGTTCAAGCTCCCCATGGGCTCCAACTTGGAAAGGACCTTCTCCTGGGAAGTTTCCTTAGCCTGATGCCACAACAACAACTACAATTTCCCTCTAATGCGCCTCCTAGTAGTCAACCTGTTCGTCCGCAACTTCCCATCCAACCTAACCCGAATCCTAATAATAAAGGAGTTCATCAAACTGACACTCTCAACCTACCTTTGTATAGCATTTCCACTGCAAAATTGTATGAAATGAATTTATGATCAGGGCGGACAGTTGATGCTCAAGCTCCACCAGTTATCATTGAACAACTTCATATTGATGGTAAATAATCAGAATTAATTAACAAGGAACCAAAAAAAAAAAGTAGAAATCAGGTGCCTCCTACAAAACAACATCAAGCTAAACCACCCTATTCAGAAACATTGACTTTGAGTAAATCAAGTCCTCTGGCTGAATTCAACTTATTAGGTGAATTACATAATTTATTTGTCAAATTTCGCCTGTTACAAGCTATGAAGGACGTACCAATATGCAAAGAATCTTAGGAAATACTATTCGAAGAAGCCAACAAAGAAATCCAAAGACACCCTTACTATTCACGTCATGGGAAAATTATTAGATTTTATGATGGGAAAGTCAATGCCTATAAAGTATGGAGATCCAAGGAACCCAATTCTGATAGTGCAAATTAATGGGATAGAAATTCTGAATGTACTGGTAGATCTCGGTGCTGCCATCAACGTTATCACCACTGTACTAGTAGATCTGGGTGCTACAGTGTTAGAACTGGCAGATCGATCTACAATAAAACCAGTAGGAAAGTTAGAATATGTAACAATTTCAGTGGATTCATGGCACTATCCGATAGATTTTCTAGTATTACACACGGAATCTTCGATCGGCGGCCATCACCTGATTTTAGGTAAGCCATGGTTGGCTACTACAGATGCTTACATTAGGTGCCATTAAGGGCATATGGTCATTTCAAATGGGCACAACACTAAGAATTTAGTGTTATACCCACCTGTAGAACCAAACACGTCAACAAAACCAACAGGTAACAAGAAAATCTTATCCATGAAGGAACCTGAATTTGAAAATGAGGAATTAAGACCATTCCTTACTATTGGATAGGCCCTCCAGTTAAAAATGGAATCGAAGGATGATGCAATCACCTCCTTTATGAATGATCCTTGCTCTATTTCAGAACCAAATCAACAAATCCTAGAATCCATCTTAAGCTATGAAACACAGGAAACTATTGAAACAGTAGAGGGATCTAAGGAGCTATCCTTAGTTGCACCCCATGTAAGTATCCCAATGGAATTAGAACCAGGAAAGACCCTGAAAATTAACCCAAGCCTATCAGAATCCTACAAGAAACAAATTTTAGATGTCCTTCAGTAACATAAAGAAGCCTTCACCTGGGATTACTCAGACATGAAGGAGATTCTTGCTAATTTATGTACCCACCATATATATATTAAGGAAGATTGCCATCCTATGAGACAGCCTCAGAGAAGGATGAACCCTGCATTGAAGAATGTTGTTCAAGAAGAACTTCAAAAATGACTGGATGTAGGTTTTATTTACCCCATTTCACACAGCCAATGGGTTTCTCCATTAAAAATGGTCCCTAAGAAAGATGGTAAATGAAGGATTTGCATGGATTATAGAGAATTAAATAAGGCAATGTAGAAAGTCCATTTTCCTTTACCATTTATTGACCAAGTTCTGGACACATTGGCTGACAAAATTTTTTTCTTCTTCCTAGATGGATTTAGTGGGTATAACCAGATCTAGATAGCTCGTGAAGATTAGGAAAAAATTACTTTCACATGCCCCTGGGGAACGTTCGCATACTGTGTACTTCCTTTTGGCCTGTGTAATCCACCAACAACATTCCAAAGGGAAATTTTGGGGATCTTCTTTGATTTGGTGGACAATATTGTTGAAATTTGCATCGAAAACTTTACTCCATATAGGGATTCATTCATAGAAGGTTTGAGAAATTTAGAGAAAGTTCTTGAAAGGTGCATACAGGCACATGTCTCCTTAAGTACGGTAAAGTGTCGTATGATGATGAATGAAGGAATTGTTCTTGGACATTTTCTTTTAGCTTAAGGAATTCAGATGGACCCAACTAAAATAAAGGTAATTCTGCACTTCCCAATACCCAAAACATCCACGCAGGTACGCAGCTTTATTGGTTGTGTTGGTTATTATAGGCGCTTTATAGAAAATTTTAGTAAAGTAGCACATCCACTTTTTCAATTGTTGACAAAAGATGTAGATTTTATGTGGACAAATCACTTAGATGTAGCCTTCACGAAAATCAAGGAATTGGTTTGTAGCACTCCGATCCTTAGAGGGCCAGTCTAGGAATTATCATTCCATATTCACATGGATGCTTCCCATACAACGGTTGGTGAATTATTAGGACAACAAGAGGACAAGGTACCATATGTAGTTTACTATGTTAGTAAGAATTTGGCCCCTACTGAATTAAATTACACAGTGACTGAAAAAGAGTTCCTTGCTATACAACTTTCGGCATTACATTACCAGGTATCCTACCTTTGTACATATTGATCATGTAGCTATCAGGTCTTTAATGAATAAACCTATTACCCCTAGTCACATTACAAGATGACTTTTGCTACTACAAGAATTTGACATTACTATAGTAGATAAACCAAGGAAGGATAATGTGGTTGCTGATTTCTTGTCTAGGATAGAAAATGATGGTAAGAACACACTCATTGAAGATAATTTTCCAGATGAACATCTATTTACAGTTTCTGCTAACACTCTGTGGTATGCAGATATTGCTAACTATCTTGCTAGAGGGAAGGTGCCTCGTCATTTTTCATATAAGGATCAAAGGAAGATTATTCATCATAGTACCTGATATTCATGGATGGTAGGGTATCTCTTTCATATAGGGATTGATCAACAGATTTGGTGCTATGTGGCAGAGGATGATATCTATGGGATATTAAAGGCTGCCCATGACGGATCCTGTGGAGGACATTTTGTAGATAAGAGAACAGGCCACAAAATGCTGCAGATGGGATACTACTGGCTTTCCATCTTTTTTGATGCTCGGGAATATGTTTGTAGATGTGATAATTGCCAATGGATGGGACAACCTGGGAAAGTAGATGAAATGCCTCTACAGCCCCAGACAATCCTCAAAATTTTCGAGAAATGGGCCATCAATTTTGTTGGACCTTTCAACCCACTTTCTCATAAGAAAGCTCACATCTTGGTCTGCACTGATTATGTGACTAAATAGGTGGAAGCTAGAGTGGTCACAAGAGCAATAAAGCAAGTAGTGGTAGACTTGCGTTTCGAAGATATCTTTGCTCAATATGGTACTCCAAGGGAAATTGTGTCAGATGGAGGGGTGCAGTTCACATCTCACATGATAAGGAAGCTGATGCAAAATACGGGGTTAAACATAGAGTGACAACCCCTTATCATCCCCAGGCAAATGGACAGGTAGAAAGTACAAACAAAATATTGGAAAATATCTTGACTAAAATAGTAGCAAGTCATCGCCACGACTGGTCACAGAAACTTCCAGAAGCTTTATGGGTATATAGAACAACATTGTAGAACACAACTGGGTTTTCTCCATTTGAGATAGTCTAGGGGAAATCTCCCTTGTTTCTAGTAGAATTCGAGATCAATATGCTCAGAAAAACTTTAGAAGTAGGCCTAGACTTATCAGAAGCACAAAAACACCCACTGGAATAGCTCAATGAGTTGGACAAGATTAGATCGATAGTTGTCCGAAAAACTATTGTTGTTCAACAATAGAGAATGAAATGGCATGATAAATTTATCAAGGGTAAGGTGTTTCATGCAAGGGATTGGGCATTACTTTATGACTCCTTGTTTAAAGATTTCAAAGGCAAGATTCACACTCATTGGATGGGACCGTATGAAGTGGATGCAGTGTTTGATAATGAAACAGTTAAACTAATTACAATATATGGGAATCATACTTCGTTCTTAGTAAATGGACATCTTCTAAAGCTATACCACTGTCTAGCCTCTAGAGATGCCTTTGTCAAACATATTTCTAATTCATCTGGTTTAATTGTTGTTGGTATAAAGAACATTCTCACTTTGCTCTAAAAAAAAAAGCATTGTTATTACTTACTTGTTTGTATTTTGCAGGAATAAAAAAGGAATACAGCTAGGAGAAATGTAACACTTTGTGCTATTACTAGTCTTTGCTGTTACTCCATCGGTGTTGTTACTCTGCCAGTGCTATTACTCCACTGGTGCTGCTACTCAACCATTGTTGTTACTCTACCACTGATGTTACTCCATCGGTGTTGTTACTCCAACGATGCCACTACTCCACTAGTGTTGTTACTCAGCCATGGCTGTTACTTAGTCGTGGTTGTTACTCCACCGATGTTATTACTCTGTCGATGATGTTACTCCACCGGTGCTGCTACTCAGCCATTTTTGTTACTCCGCCACTGCTATTACTCCACCGATCTTGTTACTCCGCCAATGTTGTTACTCCACAGGTGCTGTTACTCTGACGGTGTTGTTACTCTGCCATTGTTGTTACTCCATCGTTGTTGTTACTTCGACGGTGTTGTTACTTTGCCAATGCCATTACTCCATCACTATTGTTACTCCATGTTGTTGTTACTCCGTTAGTCATTTTGTTGTTACTCCACCACAAGGTAGGTCCCTAGGTACATCTCCACTGACTTTTACGAATTTAATTAAAATATTTTTAAAAGACACCAATACGTTCTGTGGACAGTCGTAATTAAGTTTGGGGGTCCCATTATAATAACCGACGATGTACCAACAAAAATGCATTCATATCACACAATTCACTCCAAACTAAATCTAATGAATTAAAATATTATGGTGATTTCGTAATCATGACCCCGATGCACTGGGATTCATATTCATACGCAAAACAATTATAACTGGTCACTTCCCCAACACCCCGTATTGAACCATTGAAAACATCCAACCGTACTGCCATAACTCGCCATCATTCTCTGAGATTTCTTCAGATGTACCAGCATTATTACCATCCGTTTTCCGAAGGTGACCATGACATTATTACTATTACCAATGGTTTGGGTCCCTGTCATTTTCCCCTACCAGCTAATTGTATTCGCATGCTAATCCTTCCTCTACAATGATGGTTGGAAGGTCTGTGCCGCATGAGCCAGAAGACACAACAAGAGTTCGAAACAGTCAGGAAGTATGGGAGGTCTTTGAAATTGCAGGATGGGGTGTGTACTTTGACAGGTTGGGGGGATCCAAAGAGGCAATTGCGGTGGAATTTGCACTCAATCTGGAAGAAGAAAGTTCTTGGGTCTGTAGGATAGAAGTCCCTGTTACGAAGGAAGCCATTGTAGAAATTAATGGGCTCCCTCAATATGGATAGAGATGGTTTTCAAGGAGAACTTCCCTCCTAGAGTTTCTTGAAGCCTTTTTACAGGCAGGAGAAAGCATTGCTCAGAAGGGGTGAGGATATGACCAAAACTCGTTACCGCATCCATGGGAAGAGATAGTAGAGTTTATAATAAAGTGTATAACTTGTGAGGGGAGGTGCTCTACTATGTTTAAATATCATCTCTAGATATTAGCTCACCTCCGATTCCCCCAAGCAAAGGCCTTCTCATCAAATATGCCATATTTCCTACTAAGCAGTCTTCAGCTAATGACACAGTCTACTCAACGGCCGAGATAGGTAATGGCGGTCATTACCAGCCATGGGCTGGTCCATCTACTGGTGATGAATGCAATTAGTTAGATTCCAATTCCATGGGAGCTATTTCAGGATTCCACGGACGAATATATAGCAGCCACTATGGCCGCCAGAGAAGAAGAACCAGAAGCAATGGAGGAAGAATATGGAGAAGGAGATTGCTACGTTGACCAAGAGGAGCCAGAGGAGATGGAAATGGGATCCAAAGAACTTGAAGAAGAGGCTACTCCTTAAGAGCAAGCCACAACCATGGAACCAATGGAGGAAGACAAATCGATTGAAGAAGAGGTCGTGACCACTACGACCATAGAACCAATGGAGGAGGACGAACCAGGACGAGAAGAGCTTGGAGTTGGGAGAACCATGGAAACTATGGAGGAAGCTCGAGGAGAACTAGAGCATGAGGCTGGTGCTCCTCCACAAGAACCAGCGTCAACCTCGAGACAAAACATTGTATAAGTAAGGAATGTGACCCAAAATAAAATTGTTGAGGGCCAGAATAAAGATCCCTGCCAATTTTCCTTTTTCTCTTCTATTCCAAGAGGAGCGAGGGTATCTCGTTCCCTACGGTGCACAGAAGAAGATATCGCAGTTCCCCCTGCTTTGAAATTTGATGAGTCAACTAGAAGAAGAGGTTCTGAAAGATTGTTGACAATGGACTCCCAACAGGACCCTTTTGAAGAATAGCTCAAAGAAAAGGAGCCTAAAACATCACAAAGACCACAACCGGGTGGGATAGATGTTGCCCAAACAACAAGCATCTCGGAGCCTGAAAGAAAGGAAGAGGTAGATATCCCTGAGGCAGGGGAACCTGGAGGGGTTCCAGTAGAAATATTAACAGGTGATCATCTCAGAAGGACACCACCATTCGTAGTGATCACACAATAAAAGGAAGCAGTTGTTGGTGAAGAGGAGGGACCAAGCGAAGCAGTCCCGACGAATGAGCTAGTGGCAAGGCTAGGCGAGAAGCCCGTGAAAAAAGAAATAATTGAGGAAGAACAAGCAATGAAAGGAGACCTGGCAATAGGTGCAACATAAGCATTCTCGAGGGATTTACCTCTAGGTAAACCAGTTACAAAAGCTGAAGAGGTTTTGGTTAAGCAAGAATGGATGGAGTTGTGTGAACAACGAAGACTACCTATCAAACAAAAATACTAGCTGCAATTTAGAGAAACAATGCGGCTCAAGATAGAGGTTAGGAAGTTGAGAAAAAAGGTACATAAATTGTAGAAGCAGGTGAAGAAATACAAGTGGTGGGCCAAAAAGTCCCAATCCACAGTAGTTGAATTAAGGAATTCGGTGGACTAGATAGCCACAACTTTTGCTGCCACTCAAACAAACCCAGTCAAGCAACTGTTTGAAGACTGTGAATATGCCCTAATAGCTGAAGTGCAGACTTGGAAATCCACTGTAGCACAGTATCAAAGCGAGGTAAAAAGAACTCAGGAATGAGCCTCCACAACCATTTTTGAATATGTGGAGCATATAGATGTCATGAGGTTGAGGCATGTGAAGCAACAGCTCAAGATGGAGCAGCTTTAAGTGCAAGTGGAAGAATTGAAAGCTGATAAGGAGAAAATGTTTAACTTAGCACAAGAGGTGATGGCATGTCGTTCCCCTACTTCTTGTTATTCTTTATTCTTGCATGAAAGTTTTCCTTTCTTCTGCATGGAGAGCATCAAAAATGAAATTAGTTATGAAATAAAGGATGGTGTACAATTCCCCTGCATATTGAGGAGCCATGATTTGCCAACTCAGCATTTGATGTGTGAGTTTTACAGGCATGGGTATCTACTATGCATGAATAGAGGATTAAACCCAGTCCCATATGTGGGAGACATCCATCTAAGGGCTCTCACCTCTTACACTTTTAATCAGATTAGTTGGTAGAAGGATTTTAATACATTTGAGTCCAATCATGTTACAAAGCCCTTTATAGTAAGAGGAGAACATGAAAGGTCAATAACCATGTTCAATAAACACAACACCTTTTTGGGAATTGTGGGAAACAAGAAAAGAATGCTAAGAACAAAGATATGGTGCCTTGATCTTTGTGTCAAACAATTAGTCACATTTCAAGATGAATCCCTTGATTACTGTCAGAAATTATGGATGATGTTACCTACCGTTGTCCAGAATAGGGAACTATTTGAAGCATTGAATTTTGCACGAGCACTCAACAAAGTGCTAAGGTATGTGGCGTGCGTCCGAACATGCGGGGTCTGGTAGATGGGGATCTAGTTCCAATTCCCCACCATCTGGTTGCCAGTGGAAAGTTAAACCCCAACATATAATGTTTTGGGTGATTGGTGGAAGGAAATCCTCCTCTTAGAAGGTTTTGAGGTTCTAGGGATAGAGATGGCCGAAGAGTATGATATTGCCAAGCTCCAGGAAGCCAACAGTCTACATAACCCATACCTGCAGAAGCGGCGAGTTGCATGAGGACATGGAGAAGGCTAGTTGGGGGGAGATGTTGGGCACCAAATCGGGCTATCTTCTTGCTACATTTCCATCCCTCTTTTTGTTCTTTTTGTAGTTATTCATCGGTATTTACTATGCTAAATCCGCAAGGTAATTACCCCTTTCCTGTCTATTGGAATATTTTACTAATGAAGTAAAGTCATGGGGTTTTGCCTATTAACAACAATAAAATGCATGTTTGACCACAACTTTCAGAGAATAGGTACTCATCTTTCAACATCTGTAGCAGATCCATGATTCGCAACAACGACCAACCATAAGGAAGCCATGTAGCTAGAGTTGCAGATGTCCCTAAACCATTCTTGGACCATTCTATGATCTTGTTCATCCGGTGTTGATGTTGTTCTGAACTGATGTATATTTCTAGGCATATAGTTACCAGGTTTTGGGGAAGGTTGTTGTTCTCCTTTGCTTTGTATAAAAGACAGGTTACTCTTGTAGAGAAGCGGAGACTCCCCATTGATATTATAATATTTTTCTTCCAGTTAATAATATACCACTCCTTTGGCTACTCCACTCTTCACTATGATTAATGCAGCCCTTATCAGAGAGCTAGGCTCTCTCTTACGATCAAGTGCTACGTAGTTCCTGTTGTGTGTCATTTATCATTTTATGGTTGCTGTTGCAGATTTTTATTTCTTGTAATTGCTTTTCTTGTGTATTGCAGTTAATTTCAGTTTTACGACAATGCTTTTAGTATTAATCATGAACCCTTGGTCAGTGACGGATGGTAACCTTATCCCTACATATGCTTTGTGTGTTTCCTTGAAAAGGATACGCACCAAGATTGATAGATTACTGTAGGAAAAAGGGTGAATAGATTGTTCATACCTGGATCCCAACAGCAGGTAGGGAGCTTGTTCAGATATGTGGAAATAGTATTGCCCTTATCCATCTTGATTCTTCAAATCTTATCCTTGGGTGCCAATTTAATTTGGTCACTACTATTCTAGTAGAGGTCCTTCAATGTCTTTCACATTGAAAATGGAGTATCCTTCCAATGGAGACATGAGACAATATGGTCTCGAACTCCCTCAAGGATGATCTGTCTCACCTTCGCCACACACTTCTTCCTCTCAACCAACTCTTGTGCATTAGTTGAAGTTGGCTTTGGGATTTCTTGATCAATGGATTCCTTCAAACCATTTTCTTCTAATACAACCCTCCATTCTATCTTTCCATGCTATGTATTTCGAGCTACCTTCCAAGGCATACTCGAGTCTCAAGCCATAGAATGCCATTGGCCAACCTTAAAGTATGATATGGATTCGATTGCACCTACAACCCCAAACTTCAGACTTCGAATTCTCTTCTCAGTATATTGTTCACAGCTCCTATACCATGTAGAAAATTTGTGATAGGCTAACCTAATAATGAAATATAAATCGAAGCAGAATACTATAACCTACTTCTATTATCAATTTGCAGAAGCTTAAAGACTGAGCTAAATAATATAACCAGAAGAAGAAGAATCAATGGCACAACACCCATGAAAATACTTTGGGGAAAGTCTCAGATAAAAACCCCACACCATTGTATTATCACACATGGTGGAAATACATAGGAATTATACAAAGCCTTAGCTCTCACAGCTAGCCAGCTCTCAGTACAATCCTCACAGATGCTCATAGGCAATCTTGGCTTCTCTCCAGCCTTCCTCTCTAACCTCCAAGCTCATATTTCCTTCTGATGTTTCTTGTAGATGATTAGCCTATTACCAAGAGGGAAAAAAGGCCTTCAAAACTGTGCAATCCTCAAGGATGAATCCTTGACTGCATGCATGCATTTCCTCCATGAGAAAACACCTACAATTGATAATACATTGTCCTTAAACATTAATCTCAACTGGGTCTTTATTATAATAGACATGCATGAGTTTCTGATGAGGGAATCTTTAATTAACTGGAGTAGCACTAGTTGAGTGCATTAATGCATCAACAGTCTATTAACTCACTGTTATTTCCTCAAACAGTTTGGAACTAATTTAACTGGGCTTAACTCAATAAACTGAGTTAACTAATTTCAAGTCAAATATAACTCAATCCTATCTCCTTAATTTAAGGGATAACTCTTGCATGACTTTAGAAAGACTTCTAACTTGAATTTCTACAATTAATTAATTTAAAATAAATTAATTAATTATTTCCAAGTAGTTATTAAGACTAAATCTGATTTTAATTCACAATTTAATTCAAGGACAAATTAAATTGGAATATTCTTGTTGCCATATTTCAACACTCTCAATATCTCACACCCCCGCTATATATCAACATGAGGATACTTGTATCCTTCTAGGGCTTTGAAATTCTCATAGAAACTCTTGTACAAATTTGTTTCACCATTTTGGAAGACGTGATGCCTTTAGGCCTCCTTCTAGGGCTTAAACCCTCTTTCACAATATATAATAGATCCAAGACATCAATAATAATATAACCTCAGTAGCCTTGAAGCAACAAATAATAGAAACCTCTCCTTCTTCATCACATGTGAATAAATTATAGATGATGATATGAATTAGTTCCCAAATGGAGGAGCTAAAAGTTTCTTTTGATAGCGATCTAAGGTGCTCCAAGGGGTGTGCTTCCTGGGCTGGGCTAACTTGAATAGTTGGAGCCAATTCGAGAAATTATAAATTTTAATTTCCCTCCAATTTGATTTCAAGGCCAAATTGAGTAGCTAGAGAATACTGACCGCAACTACCCAAAAACAAAAAATCCCTCTTAGTTAGGGAGGCATTCACCTTGGTTTCTTCAGATGTCCACTTTGTTGAAAAATTTCTCCCTCCCAAGAAAATATTGAATTTAATTTCTATGTTAATGTATCCATCCACTTCATGTGGAAAGCATCTTGCATTAATGTCATGAAAATGATCTATTTATGTACTAGTCAAATCCCTTTGAAAATGGATCTAGTAACCCATTAACCAAAATCTTTGGTGATATGCTCAGAACCTTCTAACTAGGGTCAACAAGAATAGTCATGGGTCACTAACTCAACAAGGAATCACCTGGATCAAGGTAAATACCTTTGACAAAAATAGTTGTGAAACCCTAAGAAAATTACCATTATTGAATGTCAATTCAATGGTAAAACACTTGCCCAATGTTGAAGGCACTCACTCTACCCACTATCCAAGTACCTCTTAGAAATATGGTCATATCCTTTTGAAAGGTGGAGCACTCTAGGCCTTGATTCTCTCTATACCATTCTCCCTAGTGACATTACATGTCCCATGGTTAGTATCCTTAACTTGTCAATATCCTAACCTAGGGAGACTTTATGCCCTTGATTCTACAACATCAACACTCCCTCTAACTTAGGAAAGCATTCTCAACCACTCTAAGCTTGTCCCCAAGGCAAACAAAATTAATCCTGGGACAGAGGCTTTATGAGAATGTCAAAAACCTACTTTTTTGGAGTGATACAGCTCCATTATGTACCATGTCCTGGTACTTGATCTCAACATGCTTCAGTATGTCATCACAATCATCCCCGACACTTGATGAAGCAATCATACAAGCATCTTTTGAAACCACACTACTTGTAAACTCACCAAACTAGCTACTATATGCTCAACCTCTATAGTGTTCAGTGTGATAGATGTCTACTTCCTTCTCATCCAACATATCATAGTAGAACCTAAATTGAAGCAACATCGTAATGTGCTCTTCCCATCTTTTTCCCTCTTTGTTCAACCTGAATGTATATATCCCTTTAGTTGTACTTCATATTTTTAGACCTATCCCAATCCAAAACTAATTTTACCATGATGTTACCTTAATACATGTTTCGTCACATGCCTTAAATCAACCATAAACGTATTGGATTCCTTCATTGGATCCATTACCAGAACTGCTTTCTAGTCATCCTAACTAGGTGTTCCCTCTTAAACAGTTCTTTCTATGGCAATCCTGACTACACTCTCTAAAACCATAGCTTCCTAGTCACTAAAGCATGTATGTTGAGTAGTATGGTCCACTCATTGAAGGCATACTACTCTTAGCCTATCTCTTGTCTCCAACCATCTAGTATAACAATATTTCAATCCATCCTATGAAGGGTCTTAATAGTATACTCTCCTTGAATAAGGAAGAAATGAATTAAATATAGATCCTTCATCTCGTACTTAGAGGTTAACGCCCTTTGATGCTGAGGAAGGGCTTGACTATTGCCTCTATCACAGAAGCAAATCCTCCTACCACATTTTCTCCCTCTATAACATGAGCCCTTTTCCACTCATAAAAAACAAGTCATATAATAACAATATCAACTAAGACTCATCACATATACATCAATTCAAGAATACCATTCCCGAGGTCCATACAAAGCTTTCTTTTTATTCAATGCCCTGAGGTAGCTCGATGTATATTCTTCCCCAATCACTCCATTGAGGAGAATGATCTTTGCATCCATTTGATATAATATCCAATCCATAATAGAACTAATAAAAATAATAATTCGAATAAAAGTGTACCTAGAAACTAGAGCAAATGTCACTTCATGGTCCTCTTTGTCTTTCTAGGAGAACCCTCTTGGCATGAATCTCATTGTGTACTTATCTATGCTGCCATATACCATATGCTTTATCTTGTAGATCCACTTGGAAGTCACCACTAGCTTTTTTTTAATTCTCGAAACAATTTCCTCCATTAGCATCCTTCAAACTTGTTGGCCTACCTATTCCCTCTAAACTAGGAGCTCTTCAGATCATATGGAACCGTTCTAGATGTTAGTACAATTTCTCCCTCTTGAACACAAATCACTATAGCTAAGTTTATGCTCAATCATAGGAGAATTCTCTTAAAACAAACTTTTCTTCATTCTTCCCAATGCTTTCATCTCCTTCCATAGCTTTGGCATCCTTCATGATGTATGTGCAAACCCCATTAGAGGGTCATGGAAGAAATGAATATTACCAAGAAAAAGATACAAATATAAGAGGCTAACTAATAAAGTAATAATAATCAAGGAAAAAATATATTCAATACTTATCTTTTGATCTATGTATTGCAAGGAATTTTCAACTCTCTCTTGATCCTTACCTTCTTGTAGAAATTACTAAATTCCATCCACAATATCGAAATGTTGATCTTCGACCTCATCATTAGATATTAGTGCATGTTTCTTTCCTTTCCTCCTTCCATGAATTGTATGAGTTATGGTTTCTTCATTCAAGAGATTCATAAATTTTCAAAAACATTAGGGCTTTCATAACCTTCAATATTTTCCTAGGCCTTATAAACCCTACACCTTTTAAATTTTATCGCTATCCTTGTAATTCTATTTAACTTGTCAAGTGTAATTTTTATCCTTATATGGAGTCAAACATTTTCCCTTGAAATAATTTGTCAATTATCACAAGATGTTAGTGACACCATCTTGAACCTTTGAAGAATATTTACCACCGGAGAATCTAAAAGCCTTCACTAAATGAAACAACTTAACCTATCTCAACTCCTGGGTAAGAATCTGAAGAATTTCAAAAGCACCAAGTGCAATAGTTGCATCCATAAAGTCTATTCTAGGAAGGATATCCAACAAAAAAATTGCACAAAGTGTGATTCCCCATTCGAGTCCTCTAACATCTCTTGATATCCATTAGTTTAGCTAGACTCAGATCATAACATTTCATTATAACTATCTTTGTATTATCCACATATCAATTGTAGAACAGTCAAGCATCATTGCACTTATTAAAAAAAGTCATTTCCCCTCTCAAATGTAATACCTAAATCCTGTTTGACCCAACAGTTCTTTGAATGGTTTCACCATAATGGAAAAATATAGAGGCTCTCAAATTTTCCATACAATTATCTTGCTTCTATGTTATACTCAAGAAAATTATTGGCTCAAACAATCACCTCACAGATTTGTGCAAGCGTTATCTTTATGCAATGTACCTATCAACCATATCACCCATGTCCTTATTATGTATATGTGATGTGGCCTTACTTTGTATTGTCCATGGTAGAATATGCATGGTGTGTCATTATGACAATTCTCAGATATTAAAATGAAATGGACAATGAACTCATTAAACCTTGTTATGAATACAAGATGGTATTCCTTTCACATCACTTGGAATGATATGAATCTATCCATCAATCACAGGGTATATAAAGGTTTTCTTCCAAGAGAATGAGTTTGATCCATGTCTGAGGTTATTGTGTTAGCTAATGTCATCAATTCTTGTTCCACAAATTCTTATTCATGGTTGTTTGTAGGTGTATTGTATGTTATTGATACCATATTTGAGCTTTGTTATATATTAGTGACATAAACTTTACTTCTACCATAATAGTTTTTTCTTCCCTAGTACTGCTAGATTTAAAATAAAAATCAATCCTCTCATTGAATAAAACCTCATAGATTTACATAGAGAGCTCAAAATGCATCAATTAGCAAGTTAGGTTATGGAGAGGGTTTGATTACTATGGTGCATCATAATTCAAAAGCACCAGTCATGTTGTGGGTATACAAGACAAAATACCAAGCTTGTCACTAATTTAAACTATGTTATATATATGGCAAGGCTTCACGTAGTGATAAAAAATACTTCCCTTGAAATGAAAACCATGAATCAGAAAAAAAACGTGTATGTTACAATTCCTTTAACGAGTTTATTTGTATAACTAAATTTAGTGGATACTCTTTCAACCTAGTTGCTCTAATACCATGTTAATTTTTCATGATCTTCTAATATGATAATTACTTTCTAATTATTTCTTAACCAATTCATCTTATGTCACATATACCATTAATCAATTATACATAGAAAATCTCAATTGAAACACAACAATGCCAGTAGGATCACAAAGATACATCCAAACACAAAAGACAACAAATTTTACCCTAAGAAAACCCTAACTAGGGAAAAACCCAACAACATTTTCGTATGGTAAATTGTTCAATTCAATAGAAATATGGTATGATATTTAGAATATACCCTTGAAATTCCTAAGATTAGACTAACCCTTTTTCTAGGAACAACAACTTGTCTGTTTCCAAGAAAACTAGTGTCTTTTCGATCTGCTAGTCCCACTAAGATGGGTAGCTATCTTAGAAGCAAACAATCAAAGTAACTTGTGATTTCCTTTATGTATGATAGATAAGAGATAAGTAGAGAGCACCAACCTGAATCTTTCGCTTGGCTCCTTGCTTGTTTCCTCTCTCCCTTGATATAGCTTGCCACTCCTCTCCTACTTGTCTTGCTTTAGAGAATACCTGTAGAGGCAAAGCAACAAAACACCACCAAAGAATAGAGATCTATAATACCATAAAAAATGTAGAATCAGAAATACATTGACCATACAATTGCATTTACAAATAACAAGATTCACAAATACACAAGTATATGGATGAAAACTAAAATAACTGTATTAATACTAGAGGAGAGGATTACAACCTAACTGTCTGATCCAGCATCATCCTCCTAGCATGAAATCCCTCTTCACCTCATGAAAAGTAAGATCACCCAACAATACAATTTCTCAAAGAGAAACCAACAACACTTCCATACAAATTACAAAATTCCAGCCTCTAGATCTCTCAGATGAGGGATCCATATATAGATGTCTTGCAAGGTGGTGAGTCAGCTCTTGGCTTTTGATTAGTGTCATTTCACTGATAGTTCTTGGTTCCACTTGGATATTTTTTGATCTCTTACTCATCCATGGGCGAATTCAGAGAGGCAAGTGTCATAGGAGAAGTTTCTAGAAGATTCCATGAGCATCCACTTAGCAAACTATCTCTGTCATTTGTCTCTTCTCGCTCATTGCACCCCACAGAAGGCTATTTCAGTATGCATCGCAGCTGGCTACTATAGCTGTGAGTATGCATCACACCTTGACCATGGAGTAATCAGTATGGTCTAGTCTTGGCTAGTTCTGAGTAGTTTTTCAGGTGGAACTTTTGGGAAATGATGTAATCAATTTACCATGATCCTTTAGGGTATGAAACAACACTTTTCAGGATTAAAGAGCCCTTGGTTTATTGACATATATGATTGGGGTTGCAGTGCCCAAATATGTCTATAACAGCTGCCCCCTAAAGCCTGTGGCAATAAATCTTCTGATGTCGGGTGAAATTTTTTATCATGAGGATCTGAGGTTTTCGAATTGGAAGGTGACCTGTAATAAGATACAATAGAGTACACCATCATCATATTATTTTCATGATCTAGCTGAGGTGGGCATTCCCATGCTCATCTTTTATAAATTCATTTTCATGTACATGGGACAGATAATCGTCTGTGGTTATAGACTGGTGATTATTTATATGTAGAGTCATCATCCCTTAGCTTGGATGAACATGTGTGCAGCTTCTATGTACATTTCATGTCTTTATTTCCCTAAATATATCGCAGCCCAGATGGATGAAACTAGATCCAAGGTCTTTAAACTCGTTCAATCTTCACCCGATGTACAAGTCAATCCATGTGAAAAGATGTTCTGAAGTCGAACATGAAAAGACATTACCTGATTACTAGCCAATGATGTAAGCTGTTAACAGGCACGAGAGGAATCATCGGTAATGATAATGACCCTCAAGGTACTATAGTACAATTCATGTGGTGTGAATATATGAGTCGATGTCGAACACCACGTAAAATCTTTCTGTCGAAGGCCATTGATGTAAAATTGTTGCCGGAAGTGAGAAACTTTCCATTGAGGCATGCAAGCTTCAAAGTACTGAAAGGGTTGTTTCTAAGTCATCTTCTTGGATAATAAGTTGATGTCGAGAAGAAGTGACTTGTCGTAGGAGGGCCTTGATGTATTCCACATCCAAGACATAAAACGAAGCAAATGATTTTGTGGAGGTGAAAATGATTTGATGATACAAGGTTCAGGAATGGCGGTCATGAAAAATGGAAGGTGAAGGTATTGTAGTGGGTGAGGCGTTAGCTGCATGGTAAATTCTCTGAATGACTTCTTTGAACATATCGGTGACACTGAAATGGATTGGTAGTGTTAACCGAAAAATATGGATGGCACAGAAAACCAATGGTGATATGACTGGTGAACGGAATAACCCAACCTAACTCAATCATGGTGATGGAGTGAAAGTGTCATGTTCAAGACCGACCTGCTACCAATAAAGTTCTTCAAGTTTTCTTCCCTTTTTTCCGCAGTCATTACTGATCAGTACCTCTCTATTTTTGTCAAGCTTGAGGAGGATAACATATGCTTGTTCTATAATTTTCCCTTTGGGCAAACCTGTCGCTATGTTTTAGTGAGCTTAGCGACAGTGAAACTCATTATTGTCCAGGTGGACAAGTTCATTGCCATTGTTTTAATGAGTTTAACGACAAGATAACTTGGTCCTTTTCATGTTTAGAAAGTCTCAAAAGGTATGAAAGGGAAACTCTAGCAGTCCTTTTTCATGGCATAATCCCTTAAGTCTGAAAAAGTATAAAATAATACGAAAGGGATGACTTTTTGATTGTTTTAGCGAGCTAAAAAAGACAAGCACTGAATATTTTTGTTTTATAATCACTCAAGTTTTAAAAGATTAAAATGTATAGGAGGGATGTCATTTCTCTTTACTTTAACGAGCTGGAAAGGTCAATAGCTCGACGATCTTCTCATATTTAACGAGTCTAAAAAGAGCTTAAAAGAAAATCATTTTTGAGGAACAAGTGATATTTTCGGGTAGCAGCTGGTTCCAAGTAAGTTTGCAACTTATCAAAACATGGCAGTGAAGAGGGTGGCTAATAGAATCAATTGTCACAGTTGTTCCTCAAAAGGGTAAACAATCAAGTGGAAGCATATGATCGGCCAAAATAATGGAGGTGATGGAAGAACAGAACCAATGCTCAAAAGGCTGATAGCATGGCAATCACAGAGGTCGTTTACTGAAGGCGGATTTATTTTTTAATGAGATTGAATCTTGTGCCAAGATGTGCTCAGTGCTAGGTTTATTTTTGAACGAGCTTGACCTTTGCGGAAACAGATCTTGTGCTAGTCGTTTAAATATGTCTCTTGTCAGTAGTTCATTTTTTAATGAGCTTGCACCATGCGAAACTTTTCTCATTACCTTTTCATGTAGGCTAGAAATGACCAAACTACAAAGCTAGCTACACTACTGCTATGAAACTACTGAGGTTAGGTAGGATGCTTTTGTCCTTGGCTGAGGCAAAATCCTTCCTTTGCCTTGTTTGCATGCCACCAAAAAAGGTGAATGGTGGATCAGACCATTCACCTAACCCAAGAAGTTGAACTAACCTAAGCTAAAAAGCTAAACTAAAACAACTACGGAGCTAATCTAATTGGTCGCCTTTTGCTTGCACAAAAAGGGTTGCATGCCCCCAAGTATGAAGAAAAGTAGAGTTTCCAGGTTACCATATGGAAATCCTTTCATTTAAGCAAGATTGTTTCATACGCAGAGCAGACAAAACACTTCCTTGGCTTTGTCCATCGAAATAGATGGAAGGCGGGGTCTTGCTAGTTGATTCCAATCGAAGGAAATGACTAGACTAATCAGAGGAGGTACTGGATAAACGGCTGGATAAACCTCCTGAACTAGGAAACTTTCCTCTTGTTGTAAAGGAATGGGCAGATTTCCCCCATGTTCATCAGACTATGTATTAACAAAAAGAATTTGAATGGTGTCGTTCTCATTCTCTTTGGAAATTGTGTCATTGAAGGTAGATCTTCTGAAGGAAAAACTGGGTCAACTACCATTTCGATCTATTGGCTTGGGTCTGGTATGGACTCAGAAGGTTTACTTTCAATGATAGGCATTTCGACTGAAAATTGATTTATGTCAGTCAGATTTTCAACTAGTGATGGACTTGGCAAAAGTTTCTTGTATCCAGGCAAAAGTCGTTGCGGTGAAGCAAGACAGTTATCCAAGACACTTTTGGCTTCATCAAGAAAAGGACAATGGTGAAGGGTATGATCGCCTTCACACAACCTATAAGGAAATCTGGACTTTCCTTTTTGTCCATTGACTTCATTTTCACTAGTTAATGGTGTGCTGTCAACATGATAAATAGAGGTTGATGACACCAGATGGTGCAAATGGGGAAACCATTCTCTCGACATTCATGGAATGCAAGGACAATCTCAATGAAGGTGGTTCCCTTTGGAAATTATGCATGGGGATTTGGTTTTTTAAGTTTCGGTGTGCGGATTTTCATCGGATGATGCATGGTTGCCCCCTTGCTTGACTGACTTCTTCTTTTTCTTCTTGTTACATGAAAAATTGTCACCATCACTTTCTGTAATCAATATGAGTCTATCAACACTCATACATACCTCCCTTATAAGCCTTAAACCTCAGCTCTGCATATCAAGCTTTGAAAATGAGAGAAATTCCTTAAAAATCTCTAAAACTCTGGTTTCACACTTTCTCTTAGCATTACCTACAGTACCGCACCCATTGGTCATGTCCCTTGCGCACCTGACCGCTCTGTATCTGCATTTATGGGTACGAACCCCTGTAAAAGTTAAAAAGGTGAAAGTTTATTCTTAAAAACTCACTTTGAGTCAATTCTGGAAGCTTCTAGAGGGAATCTTGCGCTGGCAAGTTCGCTCCTTGAGGGTGCATGCATCCCATTCCTGAAGGAGCTAACCCCTTGATGTGAGGAGCTTATCCCCTTGAAGGAGGACTATATCCCTTCAATGGCGGACCTGTAACCTCCTTCCCTTGCACTATAAAATGAAGCTTTGGGTTGGTTACTTGAAAGGTTGAAAGCTGAATATTTTTTAAGGTAAATGCTGCTGGAAGTTAGTCTTCCTAATTGAGCTTTTGAGAGGAGAGATCACATACCTTCTGATCTCATTGGGAGGAGAGTGAGGCTTGTCAAAGTAGACGATATTCCTTCTTGGACCCTAGGAAGAGCTTGTACAACATCAAGGCACCAAGGTTGTAAAGTTCTTCTTTGTTAAAGTTAATACAATCAAGTTTATTTTTCTCAATGAGCTGTGTTTAATGGTTTATTTCATAGACTCCTTGATCACTATGATGAACATGATTTATTATATTAGCTATGCAGGTGTTCTTTGATGTGTGCTTGTTTGTGTTTGTAGGTTATTAAAAGGAAACTCTTTGAAGCTGTTGGAACAAGGTTGCCACAAACTAGCATTGGACTTAAGGTAGGGTCTAAAACACCTCTTAGTTTTTATTGACGAATCATAATATGTTTAGAGAAAAGTAGATTTCCTTGTCCTGATTGTTGATATATATCAATTGATACTAGGGAGATTGGTCTTGTCCGCAAGGGCTATGTCTTATGCATTTCACGACATCAAGCACATTGTGCAGCCTTATCTCGATGATTTACCTGCTCATTCTTTACATAGAGCCGATCATCTCACTCATTTACGAGCCATTTTTATGATATGTAGGCATTATCGAATTACGTTGAATTCACACAAATGTGTTTTCTGTATAGAAACGGGTTTCTTACTGGGATTTTTTGTTTCAAAAGCCAGCATTCGTGTCGATCCCTTGAAGGTTGAAGCCATTGTTAAATTACCTCCGCCTTCGACTCTTCGCCAACTCCAAAGTTTTCAAGGGAAAGTAAATTTTTTACGTCCATTCATTCCTAACTATGCTGAGATAACAAAAGGTTTTACTAGGTTGTTGAAACAAAACAATCCATTCTTTTGGGATGAGATAGCTCAGAAATTTTTTGATGGAGTTAAACACGTGTTGACCCATGCACTGTTATTGCATCCTCCCAACTACAACCAGGATTACTTTTTGTACCTCGCCGCTTCTCATTCCACAATTGGAATGGTTTTAGTTCAGGAAGATGAATTCAATGTTGAACATGTGATTTACTATCTTAGTTGAACTTTGAATCGGACTGAGCTTAAGTATTCGTATGTGGAGAAATTGGCTCTGGCAGCTGTTCAAGCTGTCTAGTGATTTCGTCACTACATTCTACTATGCAAAACCATAGTACTTTCTGACTGTAACCCTATGATGCATATTTTGACTAAACAATTGCTAGGGGGCAATTATTCCAAATGGATAGTTATCCTGCAGGAATTTGACCTAGAGTTTGAAAAATCAAAGTCAAAGAAGTCTTTGGTTTCGTAGAATTAATGTGTGATTTCCCGCGTACTGATACCGAAACTATGGCAGAAGAATCCCTTGCGGATGAAGCTTTCTTTCTTATTAGTACTCTTGATCCATGGTATGGGGATATAATCTTCTATCTCCAAACCCAATCTTTTCGGCCTGAAATTTCACGTTCTCAATGAAGGAAATATGTTTCCAATCCCAACATTACAAAATTATTGGAGATACACCCTATCGTCATGGAGTGGATTCTGTTTTCCGTCATTGTTTAACTCATGAGGAAGCTGAAAAGATTCTGAATGACTGTCACTCTGGAGCATGTGGGGATCATATGTTTGGGTATGCCACAGCCCAAAAGATATTGCGTGCTGGTTATTTTTGGCCATCCTTATTTAAAGATTGTATAAATGCAGTCCATAAATGCCACAATTGCCAAATTTTTTATCAAAATATGCATGCTCCACCTACTCTTCTCCACCCTATAATTGTCATTGGTCCTTTGGCGAAATGGGGTATCGATTTTATTACATGTAACCCTCACTCGGTCAGGGGGCATGCGTATATTATCCTTGCGGTAGATTATTTTACCAAGTGGGCCAAGGCGATGCCTACATTTTCGGCAGACGGAAAAACTGCTGCTATTTTCATTTTCAATCATATAATTGCTAGGTTCGATGTTCCTCAAGCGATTATCACTGATCATGGGAGCCATTTCCGAAACATCATGATGACAGAGGTAGCAGATCAACTTGGCCTGCATCATGATAGCTCTACTCCATATTACCCACAGGCTAATGGTATGGTTGAGGCAATCAACAAAGTTCTAGTCACCATGATCCGACAAATCATTGTTATTCATTGGTCGAATTAGCATAATAGGTTATTTTCAGTGCTTTGGGCGTACCGAACCTCAGTCAAAACATTAACAGGTTTCACTCCTTTTCAGCTTGTTTACAGGTTGGAAGCCATGTTACCCATTGAATGCGAAATTCCGTCGTTGCAAATAGCCATAGAATTACTTCCAGCCACTTCCGAAGAGGAAAAACATTTGTTATACTTAGCTCAATTAGATGAGAATCGACGTGATGCTGCTTTAGCATTCGAGACTCACACAAAAAGGATAAAAGCTCAGTATGATCGAAATGTTACACCTCGTAATCTTTTGGAAGGGGACCAGGTTTTATTATACGATCAAGCTAATGATAAGCTAGGGGCTGGAAAATGCGTACCCATGTGCCATGGTCCTTTTGTTGTTAAGCGAAAGCTGGTCAAAGGGGCCTATGAATTAGTAGATTTTGATGGTGTCTCTTTAGGTAAACCTAGAATTGGGCTTTACCTGAAAAGATATTATGCTTGAAGTTTGGTGTGGAATAGATTTCTTTCTAGTTGGTGTGTTTTAGATTACAGAGTGTGCCTAGTTTAGAGTGTGTTTTGTCGTTATTGCTGCTTATCTTGGTTTTACTCTTGATATTGCGGATGTCAGCGTCTTCTCAAACATACATTGGTTTTGCTGATGGTGCCTGTCGCAGTACACAAAATATGTCTTCCGCAGCTTGGGTTATCTATTCACCCTCTGACGAGTTAGTATCTATGCATGGGGTAAGCCTTGGTAAAACAATGAATAACATTGTAGATTATAATGCAGTGATTGAGTTATTATCTGAATCCATCTCATTTGGGATTCAGAGTTTGATTGTAAGGTTAGATTCAGAACTCGTTGTATTACAACTTAAGAGGGTTTATGCCATTAGAAATCCAATTTTGTTAAGATTATTTTTAAGAGTTCATCTCTTGGAACATGAATTTGACTACATTGAATATCAACATATTCCAAGATATTTAAACACATTAGCAGATGCAGTTGCTTCTCAAATGTTAAATAGAAATTTGCAATAATCAAGACAGTAAATTTAAAAACATTCAATAAACATGTTATACAAGATAACCAGTAATAGTGATATATCATAGCATAGAAGTGTGTCAAAATATACATCGTCTTCCATCATAGATTGAAAAACACCTTATGATCCGCAAAAATGGTAGCACAAAAAGATATAAATGCCATATGAAATATACAAAGGCGATCATCCTATCCCTTATGGTGATCACGATAAGAAACCACTGCTTGGGCTACCCTATAAAGGAACCTATTAAAAGGTCCTGGGACCCCAATCACATAGCACTGAAGACTAAGAGGAATATCATCTATGCTAGTATCTAGAATATCTACTATTAAGCGCTCTAGATAACTCTCCAATTCTTCCAAGGTCTCTATTGATTAGTCCTGTGGGACCAGTGCTGTAGTAGCTGGATGTCTTCTCTCATAGGGCGGGAGAGCGGTTGGTCGCCGTGCACCCACATCTACATTTAAAAAACTTTACTATCAGATTTTGGACGATTTAAAAAACAATATATATATATATATATATATATTATAATATATATATATATAATTTAGAAAAATGTTGAAAACAGTTTTACGTGTATCATCCCATTGCTCTCCTGGTGGAAGAGCCAGGTCTGGATCACCACGATAATCCATCCCAGCATATGGAAAATCTTGTACCACGAAAATTTGGTTTCCCAACCAGCGAAAACACTCAGGTGGGAATTGAACAACCTCAATGCCCTCCTCAGGATGATGGGCCATGATTGCAATCCAGCGCATAATCCTAGGATCTCGGGGAAGTCCAGCCTCAACGGTAAGTTGTTGTGGAACCAGCATAGGTACCCTTTCTAGGGCAAAGCTCACAACTAAGTAACCATATCCAAAATTCTTTAGTTGTCCATTCTTTGCCCTAGTTAGTTGGCCTTTCACATTGACCAACACAGTATTGCACCAGTTGAAGATGGTGCCTCGGAAGCAGTCTACTGCCATGAGCATTTGGGAACCAGTAGCTAGATGAAATGCTGCTCTCCCGCACAGTCTAGTGATAGTAAATGTGATTACTTTAAGTTCAGTACGAGTGATGGTCTTAACATCTATCTGTTTGTTCGCATTTTGGACATTGCAAAACTCTAGTCGGAGACTAGCGACAGACTGGCCACCTGGCCTAGACCTGAATAAAGATAATCCTTCACCTCTCTTCGGTAAACCAGTCAGCAAATAAATGTGCTCTGGCTCGATTTTGATCTGGTGGCCACCAATAATGAAACACTGATCCTGCGTGCTCCACCTATCTACCAGCCATTGTAGAAAGTCTACTTGTGCCCTCATGCCAGGTATGGCCAAAAATTTCAATAATACGCATGCTCTTAAAGCCTGTATTGAAGGTGGATGTAGTAATGCGGCTTGATCCACATCTTCGTGTTCTCTTTCCCGCCAAACAAGCATCTTATGTATCTGCATTGCAAAATAGGTGGTTTAGAATATTGTAATTTCAAAACATTTGGGCGCAAATGAGAAAATATAGCGTTTCAACATACGTTTTGTGGGGTCCACACATGCCGGGTTAGGGATAGTGCGTAGGTTCGCACTCATCCTTAAGGGCAGGTGTGGGGCCCCGACTCTTTCATTTGCATGAAAAGTTCGGGGTTTGCAGGGTACACATGGTATGCCTGCGCAACCACCGTGAGCGATTTTTAACCAAATTTTTCTTTAAAAAGTCAATTTTAAAGCCCTAAAAATGAAAATGAAACAGATGAAATGCAAGTCAGGGACGACGTGGATTACCTGAAGAGGACAGTTATCGATTGCAGTAGTTGGATTTTCCGCAATCTTCACAGGAAGTTTTGTTACCAAAAGGTTTTTTTTTAACTCCAAAGTCAAATGGTGAAAATGAATTTGCAAAATCCCTTTTTATAAGATTTTTTGAATAAATGAATTTTTAATTTGTTTATTTTTCACTTTAAAAAGGTCACTTTTGATGCATTTTTATTAATTTT
The DNA here is from genome assembly GCA_000404065.3 of Pinus taeda. NCBI lineage: Eukaryota > Viridiplantae > Streptophyta > Pinopsida > Pinales > Pinaceae > Pinus > Pinus taeda. Next base: position 77,932 of record APFE030369883.1, read on the forward strand.
AAACAAATATGAGTAATGTTTGTAGTTTTTGTGCAGAATATTGGGTTTTCAGGGAGGATTGATCATTTTCAACAAAAAACATATGAGTCCTCTTTAAGCTCTTTTCTGACTCGTAAAATATGAAAAGATTGCCGAGTTTTTTCTTTTCTAGACTCGTTAAAACAGAATTAAAAGGATAGTCCACTTACAACTCTTTTCTGACTGTATAAACATGAAAAGATTGCTGGACTTTTGTTGTTTCAAGTTCAATATTGGTAATGAAATGACGTGTTTTCGATCGCTTTTTTACTTTTTCAGATTGAAGGCACTAATTATGAAAAGTACTCCTTAATCGTAATGGTCAAGTGGTTCTCTCAAGTATTATTTTATACTTTTTCGGCCTTGGGAAACACAAATTTACGAAAAAGGACAACCATTGAGTTTTCTTAAGTTTTTCTTCTGACTCCCTAAAATTGAAAAACGCCGAGTTTCTCCTATACTGGACTCGTTAAAATTTAACAGTAAAGGACCTATTCAATTTCAAACAGGAACGGACCACTCCTTCTTAGGGTTCGAATCTTAAGCTAAGTTGGACTCATCTGAAGGATGAGCTTATAACCAAGCAAATGTTATCCTCCTCAAGCTTGTCAAAAATAAAGAGGTACTTGCCAGAAATGGTGGGGGAAAAGAGAGAAAAATGAACCGGATTGTTATACTTTGTCTTTTGAAAAGAATTTAACCACTCTTGAACACGACACTTTTCGTTCACTTGGGTTGGGAAATCCTTTGCCTAACATTTAATCAAACCATATTGGAAGTGTTCAACTGGCTTCTGGGTATTAGCTTTAGGTCAATTGTCACCAAACCATCTGCAATGTCGTTATGTGTTCAAGAGGTCATTTCAAATAAACCATTCATTTGCGAAATATCTGTCATCCATCTTGACCATCCCTGAGTTAGTCCTTGCCAAATACATTTCTTCAAAACTTGATCTATGATTTCGTGTTGTGGGCTTGCCTACAACGGATGACTTTCTATTGACTCCAACTCATTATCTAGAAATATGATCTAGAAATCGTCAGCACTTTGGAATCTACATGCCTCAATGGTAGGTTTTCGCCTTTGACGACAAGTTGCATAATTTACCTTTGATCAAAGGATTCTTTGATGTGTTCAACATCAACTCATTCATTCACATTTCATGGATTGTACTGAGTACTTTCAAGGCTATTTACATTACTGGTGGTTCCTCTCACACTTGTTAATAGTTTACATCATTGACTAGTAATCAAGTGGTTTCTACCATGTTCGACTTCGACACATTCATTCAGATAGATAGAATCGTACTAGTTCGGGAAGCAGAAATGAAGACACTGGATCTTGTTCCCACCATCCAGGTTGCGAGGAATTTTTTTATTCATTATACAGTGTACTATTTATAAACAGATGGCTGCACCCATACTGTGTCTACATATGTCTATACTTGTGATGTATTACAAAATCATTCTTGTATCAAAGCAGTTTAGATAGTTTCTAGTCAGTTTTGATCTAAGTATGGGAATGCCTACCTCAGCGATGATATGATCATATATATATATATTGCATTGAATGTTTTTATAGGTTCCGACCGAGGCATCCACAGCAATATCCTTGAAATGATAAAGTACTTCACTCTTCTTAGATGACAAAAACCATCCTCACAGACTTCACACTTTAGGGGGTAATCTGTTACACGCAAAATTGTCACCATGACTTTCTGTAATAAATATGAGTCTATCAACACTCATACATACCTCCTTTACAAGTCTTAAACCTCAGCTCTGCATATCAAGCTTTGAAAATGAGAGAAAGACCTTAAAAATTTCTAAGAGTTTGGTTTCGCACTTTCTCTTAGCATTACCTGTGGTACCGCACCCATTGGTCATGTCCCCTGCGCACCTAACCGCTCTATATCCTCATTTATGGGTGTGAACCCCTGTAAAAGTTAAAAAGGTGCAATTTTATTCTTAAAAACTCACTTTGAGTCAATTCTGGAAGCTTCTAGAGGGAATCTTGCGCTGGCAAGTTCGCTCCTTGAGGGTGCATGCATCCCATTCCTTAAGGAGCTAACCCATTGATGTGAGGAGCTTATCCCCTTGAAGGAGGACTATATCCCTTCAATGGTGGACCTGTAACCTCCTTCCATTGCACTATAAAATGAAGCTTTGGGCTAGTTACTTGAAATGTTGAAAGCTGAATATTTTTTAGGGTAAATGCTGCTGGAACTTAGTCTTCCTAATTGAGCTTTTGAGAGGAGAGATTGCATACCTTTTGATCTCATTGGGAGGAGAGTGAGGCTTGTCAAAGTAGAGGATATTCCTGCTTGGACCCTAGGAAGATCTTGTACAACATCAAGGCACCAAGGTTGTAAAGTTCTTCTCTGTTAAAGTTAATACAATCAAGGTTATTTTTCTCAATGAGATGTGTTTAATGGTTTATTTCATAGACTCCTTGATCACTATGATGGACATGATTTATCATATTAGCTATGTAGGTGTTCTTTGATGTGTGCTTGTTTGTGTTTGTAGGTTATTAAAAGGAAACTCTTTGAAGCTGTTGGAACAAGGTTGCCACAAAATAGCGTTGGACTTAAGGTAGGGTCTAAAACACCTCTTAGTTTTTATTGATGAATCATAATATGTTTAGAGAAAAGTAGATTTGCTTTTCCTGCTTGTTGCTAGATATCAATTGATACTAGGGAGATCGATCTTGTCCGCAAGAATGATTTATCTGCTTAACACTTCTCTTTCCCTTTCTTCTTCTTCTTCTCAGCTACTTGGTTTTTAGTATCACTAGTTTCACCAAGTGAAGAGGAAGAAGGAGAGGGAGAAACAAACGAAGTAGAAGGTGAAGGGAAAACTTTAGTATCATCTGGTTGCTGATTCGATTGCTGAGGAATTATGATCTTTTCAATGATAGAGGTTGAGAAAAGACATACTGGTAGGCCAATTGTGATTCCTGGAAGGGACAACATAGCCATATATGGAGCACCAATATCTCCCCAAGAAGAGAAAGGACTACGATTCCTCCCAAGGGGAATTTCTTGATTAGTGGACTCCATTACCTCAACCTAAGATCAATGAAGGAACAAGGATGTTATTTCAAATTAAATAAATTTTATGACACTTTGACACAACTTTTTTTTTCAATTTTTTAAGAGTTGAGAAAAAGCTAAAGGTGACTCTAGTCGCCTTCGATTTTTAATGAGCCTGAAGTGACAAGTGCTCAGATGGACAATTTCTTTTAGGGAGTCGAAAAGGAACAAAAGTGACTACTCTAGAAATCTACATAGAGGGATTACCAAACCAATTGCAAAACTGCAATATACACCTTGGTGGTAAATTAAAGAGAAATTACCAAGGACTTTACATACTGTAGTCAATCGTCCCGAATGTTGTGTTCAATGCATTGTGATCGATAGGGCAACAAACATGGCTTCCTAAGGATAAAGGATATCAGCCTATTATGGTCTCCCAATATATACTTGACAGTATGGGGAGCACAAGTCTGTACTAGCACTTGTCATATCAAAGAGGATGAATCACCCAACCTTCAATGAAAACGATAGTTACCAGGTTTTACGAACCCGGAACATGCCTATAGCCTAGACTTCTATATGTGTTGCGTTAGGTTCCAAAGCATTTTTATGTTCATTGAGGTTTATTTTAGAGTTGATCTTTCTTAGAATTTTGTCTTTCAAAGTTCACCATGTGATGTAGATGTAAAATTCCTAAATATGCAATCTAAAATGATAAACATTCGTTTGTTTTCTTTTAGTAATGAAAATTCTAGCTACTAAGTAAAGAAAAGTACGATTCTTTCAACAGAGAGCACAGAGATCACACTAAATGCACTTTTCCTAAATCATTTTCTGCACGCAATCTAAATGTAAATGCACATGTATGTACTTGTTTCTCCATTTCCTTAATGTGAGAATGCGAAAAAGGAAAACTAAGTACAAATCTAAACTATTTTATTCCAAGTGACACTTCAACAATTTCTTTTCAAAATGAAAGGAAGACTAAAATGACACTTTCGATTTCAAATGGAAAACTACTTTTGACACTTCAAATATTGACAATTCAAATAAAATACAATGACAAAAGTACAATCAACTATCTAGAAGAGGAAGACTTTACGACACTCTTCTTGACTCAAAACGACAGTTACGACACTTTTCAATCAAAGGACGTCAGTTCGATTAAGCTACTCTTGACAAAGGAGGAATGTAAATGATGAAAAATACATAAAAAACATTCACAAATCCTAATCAATGGAGGCTGAATAATGTAATGGAAGAAGGCTTCAACAATGATATAATGATCATAAGTAGCAAATCTACTGAATAGAGCTGAAAACAAGGAGAAAAAAACCAATTTTCAAGGAGGAAAACAGTATCATTCAATCATTGCACCTATCCTTAAGGGAAATAGGGATGCATCTCACCTGAAACACACAAGAGGTGTGATGCATACAGGCTGCTAGTTACAGACAGTACGATGGGCTAGGGAATGAAACAGAGTTTGGTTTGTGCTCAAAATTTGCAGCTAAGTTTAGTAGTTTCAGCTAAGCTATGATAGACAGTAAAAACAAAGTATAGGGGTATGATCTTAGGAGGTTATTGAGCTACCACCAGGGCACTTAGCATATTTTCAAGTTAGATGTTCAGTTCATAAACCAACCTGGCGATTCATTGAAGCAACGTTGATCTACTTTGCACTTGCATAGCAAGTGCAGTTCGAAGGCTAGATGGCTTAACTTCAAGCTTCGTCTGTAGTTTATAAAGCAAACAAAAATAACAAACAAACAAACTAATTGCTCCCCAATGGACTCACCATTTTGTATCCAGGAAACCTAGTGTCTTTTTGATCTGCTAGTCCCACTAAGATGGGTAGCTATCTTAGAAACAAACAATCAAAGTAACTTGTGATTTCCTTTATGTATGATAGATAAGAGAGAATCAGAGAGCACCAACCTGAATCTTTCTCTTGGTTCCTTGTTTTTTTCTTCTCTCCGTTGATAGAGCTTGCCACTGCTCTCCTACTTGTCCTACTTTAGAGAATACCTATAGAGGCAAAGCAGCAAAACACCATCAAAGCATAGAGATCTCTAATACCATAAACAATGCAGAATCATAAATACATTAACCATACAATTGCATTTACAAATACCAAAATTCACAAATACACAAGTATATGGAGGAAAACTCAAATAACTTTATTAATAGTAGAAGAGAGGATTACAAACCAGCTGTCTGATCTAACATCATCCTCCTAGCATGAAAGCCCTCTTCACCTCATGAAAAGAAATATCACCCAACAATACAATGTCTCAAAGAGAAACCAACAACACTTCCTTACAAATTACAAAATTCCAGCCTCTAGATCTCTCAAATGAGGGATCCATATATAGATGTCTTGCAAGGGGGTGAGTCAGCTCTGGGTTTTTGATTAGTGTCATTTCATTGATAGTTCTTGGTTATACTTGGAGATTCTTTGATCTCTTACTCATCCCTAGGCGAATTCAGAGAGGCAAGTGTCATAGGAGAAGTTTCTAGAAGATTCCATGAGCATCCACTTAGCAAACTGTCTCTGCTATTTGTCTCTTCTCTCTCATCGCACCCCACAGAAGGCTCTTTCAGTATGCATCACACCTAGCTAGTGTAGCTGCTAGTATGAATTGCACCTTGACCATGGAGCAGTCAGTATGGTCTAGTTTTGGCCAGTTCTAAGTAGTTTTTCAGGTGGAACCTCTGGGAAATGATGTCATCAGTTGACCATGATCCTTTAGGGTATGAAACAACACATTTAGGGATTAAAGAGCCCTTGGTTTATCGACATATATGATTAGGGTTGTAGTGCCCAAATATGTCTATAACACTGTCAATATCTTGACCCAACCTCTATGTAATTCTGAGCTTAGCAGTTTCATTCTAGTGATTTGTCCCGCTCATAGAAGCTCATGTATAAATATGTTTCATTCTTCTAGTAGAGGTGAGGCCCTTAGGCCTTCTTCTAGAGCTTCCTCCCACTTTCATAATATAAAACTGATCCAAGACTTTAATAAGATTAAAACCTCAATCTCCTTGAAGCAATAGAGAGTAGAAACTTCTCCTTCTTCCTTGCACCTGTGAATAGATGATTGATAATGATATGAATTTTTGCCCGAATGAAGGAGGTCATTTGTCCTTTTTAAAGTGATTTCAGGTGCCTCAAGTGGTGTGTCTCCTAAGCTAAGCTAACTTATGAAATTTTAAATTTTAATTTCCCTCCAATTTAGTTTTCTTTCAAGGCCAACTTGAGTAGCTGGGGAATACCAACCGCAGTGACCAAAAAATCAACATAAGGAAATCTCATTGGTTTTCCTCGACTATCACACTTCAGTCTTGGAATTTATGGTTTATTTTCTAAACACAAATTACAAGTTCATGCTATTATAGGTCTTTCATTCATGAGTTCACAAGGGTCTAGGTTTTCACACATGTTTTATGTCTCTGCCTTTAATCTGTCACCTTTAACACTCTCCCTTCCACTTCCAAAACTCCAGGAGGATGACTCTGCCCCTCCCCGTTAGTTATCCTTCATGCAAGAGGAGTGCCTTCTCAGGCTGTGACGTCGACAAGAAATTGTCATGAGGTAACATAGCCCATGATTAGGAAGCTTTCGTACCTTCTCCACCATTTTCCCATAACTACTTTGAGAAGTTGGTAGCTCAATGAGCACATTAGGATTGCCTAGAACATTAAATTCAAGTTTGGAAAAATTCCTGATCTCCCTCATAATATTCCTAAGAAATATACCATTCCATACATTGAGATCCATATAGGCTTGTCGTCATCATCATCTTTAGTGATTTAAAATTAAATCAACAAAATATTTACATAAATAAATTTGGTAATATAACCATGCTAACTACCCAACATTAGCCTCCTTTAATTACATTACAAAACTTGGATATTAGGAAAGGGGATGTTACATTCCACTCCCCCTTAAGGGAAAATCCTCCTCAATGTTCACAACCTCTCAGGTGTTACCTTCAACAACACCTTACTATTTCAAGTAATGTATTTTTCATTAAAGCAATGTATGGACTAATATCTTTTAGCTGCACCAACATCCTTGCTCCTTTGTAATGGCATCATCCTTCGTGTTCTTTATCATTTCCACTACATTAGCAATGATGTTTTTTTAAATTTTCTGGTCACTTTCGACCCTATAGAATTACATTTGGTATCTACATCAACAAATCAACATAAAATATGTGTTATGGCTATTTTTGTATATAGTAATTAAATATTTTTCATAAGAAATATCAATTACCATAAATAAACATGCAATATAACAATTGAAAGTTCAACTTAGAAATTACATGTATAATTTCCCTTTTCTTCATTAGTCTTCCATAAGTAATAGTTAAGCTCATTGCTTGCAATCATACATATCCATTCACACTCCCGATCCAGTGAGGGTGTGACAAGTATCCACTTCTTAGCAGTTACTTACCATTTCGATGTCCATGAAATTCCCTTCCTTGAGAAATCTACCTGAACAAGGTTTTCCTTGCATAAGAAGATTGAATAAAATGTTACTGTCTTATAGGCAAGACATTATGTTAGCTTACTCCCATTTTTATTTCCATGAAATCTTCTTCCTCAAGAAATCTACCCAACCAAGATTCTCTCCTCTCCTGTAGTACAACATTTAGTCCACTTGAGATATATCTATAAAACTTCTCAATTAGAAATTTAATTTATTTTCAAAACTTGGTTCATATAGAAACTAATCTCACAAACATGAGACTTCTCTAATATTTTTTGGGCATTTTCAACTGGTGATATTTCATCTTTTATCATGGGCTTACATCCCTTTCCATATTCAAGACCATTTTACTTGCAAGTCTACATTCACATTTAGCCATAATGTATTATTTGTCTGATATTGTTTCCATGCAAGGGTGACCTAGGGTTTAGATTTAATTCCAAAAAACCCCTTGAGACAATGGAATTGTCAACACCCTCATATAGTTGAGGGCTCAACCAAGGTATACTAATGGGTTTTCAAGAGCCATTGAAAGTTATGCAAGGGAATATATATATGAATTTGGTATTTAATAACTCACCATGAACCATGAAATTTACCATATGTCACAATTATTTCCATTAAATAGATTTAAACTGAAACATATTTACAACATGTCTTGAAACATTCCCAATAAACTATGACATACGTCAATCAAGTGAAATCGCACTATCTAACAAAAACATAACCATTAAATATAAATTCATTATATGAGTGAAAAACTAACTCCACAACCAAATATGAGAACCTAGATTATTCATATGTAGACACAGTTACAAGAATTATGTTTTAGCTATAAATTATTAATCTAAAGTATTCACCAAAAAAACTTGTACAAAATTTATCTACAACAGAGCCATGAGAAATTGGCGCACACCCTTTAGATGCTTCATACTAATGGAAAATAATAGTAATAAACATTATAATGAGGTATCATACACTCACAATAAATAATTAACAATATCATTGTCTATTATAAAATTATATATTACAGAGTAATGGAACACAAAATTTTGAAAAAATATAAACATAGAAAATGCATAAAATAAGAGATACACAGATATATGCGGTTCACCCAATTTGGGCTATGTCCACAGAGAAACATCCAATCCTTCCTTTTATATTATCCAACAAAATGAAGAGATACAACCTACAGATCCATTGTAGGTTGTATCTATTTGTTTTGTTGGATAATATAAAAGGAAAGACTGGTTGTTTCTCTGTGGACATAGCCCAAATTATGTGAACCACATATATTTGTGTCTCTCTTGTTTTATGTGTTTTCTATGTTTATATTTTTGCAATATTTTATGTGTTCCATTGCTTTGTAATATATAATTTTCTAACAACTGGTATCAAAGCCGAAGGTCTATTTTGTTGATAAACTCGCAGGACAGAAGGGTTCCTTGTTCGAGTGGGAGAAATGGTGGAAGATGGTAGGTTTGTGGTCGAAAAAATTAACGGCCAAAACTACTAATTATGGAATATGAAGATGTAATATTATTTTTACCAGAAAGATCTATACCTACCATTGAATGGAAAGACAAAGAAGCCGACGAGTATGATAGACACAAAATGGGATATTCTCAATACAAAGGCACTTGGAACAATACGGTTGTGCCTAGCGGCATCGGTAGCCTTTAATATTTCAAAGGAAATGACAACAAAGGGTTTAATGTTGACATTGGAAAAACTATATGAAAAACCCTCAGCCTCAAATAAGGTATTTCTTATGAAGCATTTATTTAATATAAAGATGTCATAAGGTGGATCTATTGCTGATCATTTAAATGAATTTAATACAGTTACCAATCAATTAAGTTCTGTAGGGGTAACTTTTGATGATGAAGTTAGGGCTCTGTTATTTCTATGCTCATCCCCAGAAAGTTGGAATCATTTAGTTATGGCCATTAGTAACTTTTTCTCTGGATCTAGTAGTTTAAAGTTTGATCATTTTGTCATAGCAATGGTGAGAACTAGTATTGCAGCAATAATGTGGAAACTCTTGGGCTTCCAACATTACTTTTTATCAACCCAGTAGTTCATAACAAACTTGGAAGCGATGGTGCAGTATGCACAAGTACTAGTTCTTATTACAGGCTGTCACTTGGTCAGCTGGCGCAAGATCACTAGGATCTCAAACCAACTTTTATGAATTCTAAAATAATTTTTATATGTGATGAAACAAAGGAAATCTTACTCTATAGAGGCTACTCTACTTGCAGAAAGAGAAATAAGACTGAAATGCAAAGTAAACCTAGCAAACCCTAATTAAACAACTAATCCTATTTTTGCAGAAAGAGAGATGAACAACCATGAAATGAATGCTATTACCTACTTAGGAAGTAAATATCATCTACTCAAGCTATTTCTACAAGGAAATGAGAAAAAAACATCTTTTTGGATTTTTATGTAATTTTCGGTGAAATTGTCATGCATGTAATTTATTTGTTTGTGAATGTGGTAGTGATTATGTAGTGATGGAGGGTAAATTTGGAGTTTGCAGAGGTGTGAGAAGGTGTGGAGGGGTCCTAGGAGGTCCCAAGTGGCCTTCTATAGGCTTTCCCTACAATCAGACTTCAAAAAGACACCTAAATGAAAATCTACAGGAGGTTGCAGGGAATCTATAGGAGGTCTACAGGAAGATGCCAAGAGTTGTTTTAGAGGTTTTGAAGGTAGGAAAATAGGTGGAAAGGGTAGCTGATGGCTAGGAGGATGTGTTAAGGTGTCTAGGGTTCATAAAGAAGGATTAGAGAAGAGAAATATGGTTGGACTTGTTCAAAGAAAGAGAGGAAATTTTATGAGAAAAAGTGCAGAAAATTAAAGCAGATTTGTGAGCAACTTGGATGAACTATGGAACATAGACCAAAGAGAGATGGTGATGGCTGAATGGCTAACTTATTGTGAGTGGAGATGACTGCAAGAGAACTGAAAATCAAATGCTAAGATTAAGCAAGCAAAGAAGCTAGCTACACCAAAAAACAGAACTTTGCATCAAGCTAAGCTAAATTATGATCTAGGAAAGTAAATGTTGAACAATGCTATATGGAAAGGAAGCATGGAAGGAAATTTTTTGCAAAGAAAGAAATGAGCATGGTGAAATAGATATATAGCAAATCATGAACCTTCTAACAAGCTACGACACCAGAAACCCTGGGGAAAAGGCAAATATGTGTTTTTTGTGGTAGAAAAAGGGTCTTGGCCTCAGTTCATGGTCCCAAAGGGAGGAAAGGAGGCCAAGGCTCTTTTGATGGACTTTTTGTATCTTTTTCCTATCACTGTTCAACCTACTACAACAAATTGAAATGGAAACAACCTTTTAAATCACCAAAAGCAACCTATCCTTAACTAAGAAAGAAATCTATCTAAAATCAATTAATTCATAAACTGAAAAAAAAAAAAAAAACAAGACAAGAGGTGCTTGGCTTCTTGGATTGGGCCCTAACCCAAGAGCTTCAGCCCTCTGAGGTAACTCAATGCTAGCTCAAAAATCTCATCTTCATTATCAAAATAACAGTAATATTACATGAAACTGTCCACAAAAGTAAGCTCGAAGTTGAGCAGAGCAAAGCTGCAAAGAAAGTTTGACAATTTTACTAACATCCAACAACGTATTGAGGCCCTGGGCCTCTCTACTTATACAACTAAATCTCCCAACATCTTCCTTAAAATCAGGGAGGCTTGGCTCCCAAAACTTGAGATAGACAAAAGTTATCCTCCACTTGCTCAGTTGCCTCTTTGGTGCATTGATGTGCCTGCTTGTGCTTCAAGCTTCCTGAAGGATAATTCAAAGTAGGGATTCATAAATGAGGGGGACACCCTCCTATAAATCCTCTCCCTTGTTTTTTTCAAATATTTGCTGCCAAATTTCCATTAAATCTTTGACTTTGTCTCCAAACTTGACCAAAAATATGCACTAAGCACACATTAGACTCCATGGCATAATGACAAACTGAACTCACTCTATTAGGATAAATAAAATAAAAAACATGCAATAAACTAATGAGAATGGTGGATTAAGCTAAGTTAGGATGCAAAATGAGCCCATATAATTACCCATTTATGGGGCTCATCATGACCCCCCTACTAAACGTGTTGCTCACCCTCTGAGCAACTAGTCCATCTCCTCATCTTTGATGGCCCTCATGGCCTCCTTGAAATCCCATGCTTCTGATGTGAGATCCTCTTCTTTATCATGGAATCCGACCTTTATGTCCACTTCTTCCCACCGTTATTGTTCTTCTTCCTCTTTTTTACCCTCTAGCAGTCCTAGCAGCAGTGGGGGACTTAGTTTGAGGCCAATCCAATTGACCTTCAAACTCTGCATAGAGTGCGTGTACAGTGGCACTCTCCTTAATGCTTCTTTCATCCTTGTCGGGGAGTGATACTCCCTTATCTGCAAGTTGTGTGGTAGTGTATTCCACCTCCTCATACAAGTACGAATACAATCATCTCCAAGTAATCTTTCCATGTCCTCAAAATGTGCAATGGCCTAAACCTGATAATTGATATACTTAGGGGCCCTTTGAGGATTATTTGCAAGTAGCTGGTGTGTACTGATCACAACCATGGGGTCTAATGGCTCATCTCTAATCATTAGGGGTTCATTTTACTATTTTTCCATCAACTTTTTTATTTTTGTTCTTGTTTTCTCCTCATGATTCATCCATGAAGCCATGGCCATTGGTTGCAGGTCCCCTAGCCTAGTATTACGATCCCATAGGTTCATATTGGTGAGGGCCATGTTCTTCAAATAGAACTCGGCTATCTTTGACTTGTCTTCTACTAAACTTTGGTCACATAGGTCCATGAACTGTCTATAATCCTTAAAAGGCATTGTGCCTCTTTGCGCCAAAATCTTGATCTGAAACTGTAGCCACTAGTCTTTGAGGTATACTCCATATGTTTTTGCTGGTGTTCTGCACAGTAGCGCCTCCATAGACTAGCTGGCAATGCATGCCATTTGTGTTTTCTTTTCTTGCAGTTGTCTTCTTAGCAACTAATTTTCTATCTCCAAGTGAGTTCTTCTGATTGCCTCTCTATTTCTTATAGCAATTAGCTCCTTTCTCATCTCTCTAATCTGGTTCTCCATGTGGCCAATATCATCTACCCCCTTGGATTTTGCAATTTTCATCCATATATGGCTCCTTATCCTTTCCTTCTCCAACTCAAAGAAAAGTGGGACTGCAAATTTCTGTGGAATGATTTTTCCCCCCTCAGGAAGATTGTAGTAAGAGCCCAAACTAGGTTGGGTGTCAAGTTCTTGTGCCTTTGTTGTCTCCTCCTTCCCCTTTTGCTGTTATTCTAACCTTTTATCAAGTTTTTTAGTCTCCTGTAGCTTAGTTAGGGTCTCCTATAGAATAGTTTGTGCCTCCTGTAGAGTTGTTTTTGAGTCCTGTAGTTGCACTCTTTCCTTCCAGGTGGAGGATCTAGGACTTCCTCTTTCATATGTGATGGGAGTTTTAGAGGGAGATTCTTCCCCTTTGATAGTCGGTGAATCTTAAATTATAATAGGCACTATTGAAGATGGTTGTGGTTTCCCAATTTTTATCCTTATGCTTTTCCAAGCCTTGAAATACATTGATGTTCGCCTCTTCCTCTTTTGTTTGGGTTTAGATGGGGTGCTGAGGGTAGCAAAAGTAGTTGTTGCCTCCCCTTCAAAGGTCTCAAGAGACACTTTTGTATTTTCTGCCCCTTTTTCCTCTCCTTTTGTCTTCTCTGTCTCTGCTGGTTTTGTTTCCTCTTGCTCTGTTTTGGTTTCTTCCTCCTCTGTCTTGGTGTCTTCCTTCTCTGTCTTGGTGTCTTTAATTTTCTGCACTTCTTCCCCTTGCTTCTCTCCCCCCTCATTTTCAGAAGGAATGTGATCATATGTAAGGGCCTTTATATCATCTTTTCCTATCATATTTCTGAAGATTTCCCATGTTGTGGGGATTGTGAAGGTGTGGAGGGCTTCTTCCACTAATAGTTTAATTAACCCATGATGAGCCAATTGATCTGCACCTCCTGCCTTCAACTTAATGCTGGAGTCTATAAGGGACTACAAGAGAAAATAGGGAATGCTGAGTTTCTAGGGTGTTGCAGTGTCCATGCCATATCTTTGCTCATGGAGAAGTCTAAAATGGTAACCATAAACTATGATATAGCTCCCTTCAAAGGAAATATGCTTGATGAATTGGTAGCTAACCTCATCCTCAGGGTAAGGTATGCTTGTTATTCTAATGCCAATTTTGTCTTCTACATGATGTTCATTTGGTTGGAAGAAGGTTTTCTTAGCAACTTGTCCCATTGGATTTTCATCTTTGCTCCAAGGTAATCCAAGGGGAAGGTTGGTAACCCTACTGATAAATTCTGGGGTGATTTCCATGGCGAGACCTATGAAAGTAACAGTGGCATGGGTCTTTGAGTTACGTGCTAAAGAAAGGGAAAACTCCTGAGCCACTTCATCATCAAATCCTCAAAATTTTTCAAAAAATGGCTACCACCTTGGGATGTTCATGGAGACTAACTGAATTTGTGGGTTCCTTCCTCATGAATCCCCCTATCATTTTGCTTATACCCCTTTTGAAAACCCCAGGTAGAGATGGAGACAAAATTTTTGAAGAAATAGGAAACAAAGAAAATTTGTGTTTTTTCTTTAAGAAAACAACCAGAAATGTTTTTATGGAATTCTTCTCCTTCTACAGGCTCAATTCCCCCTTAAAATTGTATCATTCCTTGCACGTATTAATAATCAAGGTGGGTTTGTACAAAACATATCTCTTCAAGCTAGAATTTGAGCAAAAACCTTGTGTTTTCTCCTTAAAAACTGCTTAGTGCCCCTCGTGTAGAGCTGGCTATAGATGCTCCTATAGAACCTGTTCCTGCTCCTGTAGAATGCCGATAGCAGAAGCATGGCTAAAAACAATAAAGAACAACGGTTTTGAGGTTATGGAGGTGGTATAGAGCTTGCTGCAACTAAGTGGATGAGGATGAACTAGAAGAAAAGGTGGTGAAGGAGTTTCGAGGAGGAGTACTTATCTCTTATTTGAGATATTTCTGGTGATGGGGTGAGCTGGGAAAATGGTACGTTGCCACATTTGGACCATTGGTTCCCACTACCTTGATATCATGACTCCTCTCGACTCCTTCCCACAATCACTTCCCATCATTTCATCAGAGTTTTTATACCCTCCACTACCTGTCCTTTGGATTTTCTCTGAGTTGACTACGCACATGTGTGTTGGCATCTCCAAATGAGCGTAGTCAACTAGATGAGGGTGGCCAGTTAACTGGCCACCTTTTCTCATTCAACCCTAACCATATCATTTTCTTATGCATATTTTTGAATTACATAGATGCAACAAAGGAGAGGGTTAGACACTTACCCGCAAGTCGAATGTTTGTGCTGTGGTGCATCTTGGTTCCTTTGGTGTTGCATGCTCGTATTTCAGTTACTACATGCCTATATCTCCTATGTTGTATGCTTTCTACTCCCTAATGTTTTTCTCATTTGCTTCGTGCAGGTACCCTCTAGCTAGATCTGGCTTCAAACATCCTCTTCAATCCTATGGCTGCACCTATTTCGCTGCTATGACTTGATTTTAAGGGGATCAACTGCTATAGGAAATCCTACAGGAGCTCCTATAGTTGCTTTTCCCTTTAAACGTTTTAGTTGATTCTTGTCCTAGGAGTTGTGAGGATGCTACCAGAGATGTTGATGGAAATGGAGAGGTATTTGGTAAGCTATAGGTGATATTTGGAGGTGTTGTTCCTTTAATTTTTGTTTTTTTTCTAAAAGCTAGTTTCTGTGTTTTTTTAGTAGGAAGGAAAGAAATCAATGATGATGAGGTGGTGCAGGTGTGGGATGGATAGACAAGAGGGTGGATAGCTATAAGAGGGCCTACATGCTCTTCATGAAACTTCCTAGCTCCTCAAATTGTTTTTTAAAATCCATTTCAAACTCTTTGTGATTTCTACAAGAACCTCATGTAGAACACACAGGGCCTCCTGTAGGATACACAATCTTTGGAAAAAAACACAGTGAGGTGGAAGAAAGGGTAGAAATGATGGAGAAGAGTGTGGAGGAGGTGAAATAGGATTTATGGCATCTTCTCTTGCTTCTTGTGGTCCACCTATAACCTACAATGCATTTTAAAAGTCAATTTTCTCTTCTTTCTTTCTTTGTTTTTTTCTCTTTTTTTTTTTTAAGACAACTAGGGAACCTCAAGGAGGTTTTCACCCTAATTTCCTGCCTTGGGCAACTCAAAGGGAGGTTTTCAGCCAGGGATCTTATTCACTCTTTTTTTCTTTTTTGTCATCACTAGGCCGCCTCAAAAGAGGTTTTCAACCCAATGATGGGACTCAAGCGCCTCATAGAGGTTTTCAGTTGAGTCCTTATTATTTTTCTCCCTTTTTTTCCGCTTCTTCAATAAGTGGGTGGAGTGGAGGTTGAAACCTGCTCCACTACCAACATTGTCTTATTCAGATCTTCAATGAACTCTTTCTTGGAGAGGGGCTTCCTGTAAATTTTCAACCTATGTCCATTGACAAGCATGAATATGGCTTCCTCATCAATGATTCTGATTAAAACTAAACCATTGTCATTGCATTTTTCAATAGTGTAGGGTCCCATCCATCTTGTCCTCAGCTTCCCTTTGAAGTCTTTATATCTTGAATCATAGAGTAGTGCCTAATATCCCTCTTGGAATTGCTTCTCCTTGATATTTTTATCATGCCATATTTTCCTTTGAAGCTGGACTACCTCTGTGTTGATAAGGGCCTACAATCTTTGTTCATCTAATCCATTGAGCTGGAGTAGCCTTTCCCTCTATGCATGGTTGAGGTCTAGGTCCAGCTGAGCTGCCATCCCCAGTGTATTGTATTCAAATTCTATTGACAAAAAATTGTTCTTCCCATAGACTAGTTCATAAGGTATCAACCCTGTGGTGGTCTTCCATTTTGTGTTGTAGGGCTAGGTGGCCTCAAGTAGTCTATCCACCCAATATTTTCTGTTGTTTCTCACTACCTTGGTTAGAGTACCTTCCAAAGCTCTTTTAGTGACTTCCACCAGTCCATTGGCTTGTGGATGGTAAGGGGTGGAAGTCCTGTGCTTGATTTTATGATGTGAGAGCAGGTCTTCAATCAAATTGGAAGTGAACTAATTGCCTTGATCTATAACTAGTTCTCTTTGATACTAAAACTTATAGAATATGTTCTCTCTTAAAAACTCAGCTACTTTTTCCTCTGTTGTTGCCTTGATTGCTTTTGTCTCTGCCCATTTTGTCATATAATCGGTGCACACAATGATGTATTGCCTCTGTTTTGAAGGAGGGTTGAGAGGACCCACAAAGTCCATGCCCCACTTCTCAAATGGCTCAAAGGTCACTTGAGGTTGAATGGGCATCTCATCCTTTGGAGTAGGTTTCCCCATCCTTTGGCACCAATCACATTAGCTGGTATATCTCTTCACATCTTGATGAAGAGTGGGCCAATAGTAGCCTGCTTGCAAGATTTTGAAGGCAGTTCTCTTTGCTGCAAAATGGCCTCCACACGGCCCATCATGACAAGTTAGGAGAATGTCAAAAACCTCCTCCTCCTTGACACATCTTCTCAAGATTTTATCTAGGCCAATTTTGAAGAGATTGCCCCTAATACAAATGAAAGGGGCACTTTTCCTCATGATCTTGCTCTTCTCTTTTGAGGACGGGTGTGGTGGGAACTGTGTTGAAACCAAGTAATTTTCTATATCAGCAAACCATGGAGAGAGTACTGAGATAGCAAATAGGTGCTCATCTAGAATTTGATCATCTACCATTCCTTCCTCACCTGCAAGAAAATCTATTCTAGACAAAAAGTCAGCAACAACATTTTCTTTACCAGGCTCATCAATAATGGTTAAAACAAACTGCTGCAGTAAAAGAAACCATCTAATAATGTGAGCATTTACATCTTGTTTATTCATTAAATACCTAATTGCAGCATGATTAGTGTGCACAAACGTTTGATATCCTATGATGTAATGTCTGAATTTATTTAAGGCATGCACTATAGCTAGGAGTTCCTTCTCGGTTGCTGTGTAGTTAAACTCTGCCTTTGACAAGTTTTTACTTATAAAGTATATGGCATAAGGTAACTTTTCATCAATTTGTCCCAAGGCTACTCCTATTGCTTTGTTCGAGGCATCTGTGTGAATGTGGAAAGGTAGGGCCTAGTTTGGGCCTCTTAAAATTGGGGCAGTCACAAGTTTTCTTTTCAAGGTATCTAGGGCTTCTTGACAGTTTTCAATCCATATGAACTCGACATCTTTTCTGAAAAGACCAAACAACGGAGAGGCTAACTTACTAAAATCTTTAATGAATCTTTTGTAATATCCTGCTAAGCCTAGGAAACTTCAGACATCTCTCACCTTTTGAGGAGGTAGGACCCTTTTGATAATGGCAATTTTGTTGGAGTCCACCTGCAATCCTTGTTGAGAGATTGCATGACCTAGCACGGTCCCTTTAGTCATCAAAAATTCACATTTTTCTGGACTAAGGGACAAGTTCATTTGAATACACTTGTCCAAAACTTTTCCTAGGTTAGATAAAGCTCCCTGAAAGTTAGAACCATAAGGAGTAAAATCATCCATATATATTTCCACTGCATCATGAACCAGTTCAAAAAATATACTCAATGCTACTCTCTGGAAAGTGGCTGGAGCGTTGCACAAACCAAAAGGAAGGACCCGGTATGTAAAGCTACCCCAAGGACAAGTGAAAGTGGTCTTATCTTGATCTTCCAGGTTGATTTGAATTTGGTTGTACCACTAAACCCATCTAGGAAGGAGAATTTTTTTTTCCTTGCCAGACCATCTAACACTTGATTTATGAAGCACAAAGAAAAATGGTCATTTTTAGTGGCTTTCTTTAGTTCCCGATAATCAACATAAATTCTCTACTTACCATTTTTCTTTGGCACTAGCACCAAAGGAGAGACCCATTCACTATCAGAGATGGGGTAGATGAATCCTGCATCCAGTAATTTATGCAATTCTTCCTTAACAATGTCTTTAAGGGCTGGATTCATCCTCCTTTGAGGTTGTTTAACTCGTTTGCAATCTTCCTTAATGTATATGTGATGAGTACAAACTAAAGGGTGCATTCCCTTCATCTCCTTATAACTCCAAGCGAAGGCATCTAAATTTTTTTTCAATAAGCTGCATAGTTCCTTCTCCTAGGAAGTGGATAGGGATGAGTTGATTTTCAAGGTTTTTTCTGGGCTAAACTCTATATTCTTAACACTAAGAGAGGTTGGGTTGGCCACACAAAGATCATTTAAGGGATTGTCTTGGGTTTCTTTCACTAGATCTTCTAATGGAAAAATACTGGGGTGGATTCTGAATTAATTTTTCAATGATATCATCCTAATTTTGTGGTTTTGCCCCCATGACAGTTTCTACTGCACACAATGCTGCATAATAGACTTCATCCTCATCCTTTTCCTCCAACCAGAGAGGTAGATCATGTTCTAGCAAAGGTTGGACAGGAGGGTATAGGATTAGATGCTTGGACATATGCCTGTTCTTAATGGTCATGTTCCCAGCCCGACAACTGAGGTATGCATCGACAGTGGCCAACCAGAGTCTTCCGAGAATGAGAGGATACCGAGTCAGTTTTGCCTACAGCTGGAGAACTAAGAAATTAGCAGGGTACTCCCAAGAATCAATGGAGACCATCACATCCTCCACAATCCCTTTAGGGGTCACGGTGGAGCGGTCGGCTAGCTGCAGTACTGTCATGGTCTTTCTCAAGGATCCCTAGAGGTTGAGTTTAAGCATGGTGTCCTTTGTCATTACATTAATGGCAGCTCCCAGATCAATCAAGGTATGTGGGATCATGGTTCCATTAGTGTGGACATCAACTACTGGGCTTCCAGGGTCTAGATGTTTCGGATAGATTACCTACCCCAACATTGGGTTGGATAGTTGTCCTATGACATTGATTGTTGGGGCATCTCTCTTGTGCCTGCTTGGATGCCTGAAGCACTTTTCTTTGATCATATTATTGTATATAGGCACATCCTTTATGTCTTGGAGAAGTGGTATCTTTACACATAACTATTTCAATTCTCCCAGAAGTTCAGTTTCTTTTGGGGTGGGCTGTGTTGTCCTAGATAATCTCTCAGGAAATGGTGGAATTGCTTTCGGTTCACTTTCCCCTTTATCTTCCTCAACCTCCTGAGGGAGAGGCTGGCTATCTATGAGAACCTTCCCAGATCATAGGTTAATCTCTTGAATCTCCACAACATAAGTTGGGCATGATGGTTCTCCACTATATACTTGTTGGGCCTATTTGTTGTTTAGGTTTGAGTTCAATTGAGCAGGAATTTGGGGTTGCCTTGGTGGAGTAGGAGGAAATGATTGCGGTTGAGCAGGTGGTGGAGGCAAAAGAGAAGGAGGAGAGTTGTACTAGGGCCTCCGCCCCTAATGAGATGCATTCCACTGAGGTTGTGGCTGAGCATAGGAGTGAAATGAATGACCAGCTAGTTGGGCATGATATTGAGATGGATAGGACCAAGGAGGAGGTGTGGACCAGAAAGGATGAGTAAGATGGACCCAAGAAGATATTGAAGTGGCTTGGTTGGGGTTGTAGTATGGCTGAGATGTCCCTTGCATTCCCTGCTGGTATGGTCTAGGTTCATGAGGTCTGATTTGGTTCATGAAATAGAGTGGTTTAGTTTCTCCTTCGGCCCCTTGGTATACAGCTTTAAGTCTAGGCAAGGAAGAGCACTTATCTATAGAATGATCTTCTTCACAGATTGAACAAACCTCTATAGAGTTCAATGGACATTCATTCCTAGGATGCGTTCTCGTGCACCTAAGACAAAAAATGGCTAGAGCCCTCTCTGCTTACTCTTGTTTCCTTTTGATATGAAAGATATCCATTTGCATGGCAAGAGTCTATAGCATCTCACTCATGAAGTTTTCCAGCATGTTTCCGAGTTCACCTTTGAGGAATGAATTGGATGAGGAGGTACTGGCTATGGGTTGACTCCCCCTACCTCTCTTTCTGGATGCCCTAGAGTGGTTTCTAAAAATAGTCTTTATGTCTTCATAAGGTACTTGGTAGATGTCTTCCCCAGCCAGTAGATGGAGGGTGCCTAGAAGGTCTTCTAGAATTCTGCTCAGCAGGACCAACTTCAGCGATTCGGGGTTAGGTGTTCACCTAACCCTTTTATAACTGATCTAGAACCTCTCTTCATAATCTCCCAATGATTCATCACGTCCCATGGTCATTCGAAAGATTTCTTCCTTGGTGTCTTTTGACCTACAATAGTCTCGCTATTTGTTATTAAAGTCTTGCTGCATTTGGGCCCAAGTTGTGATGCTATTGCTAGGTAACCCCATGAACTAGCACAATGCTGCATCCTTGAGGGTAGAAGGAAATAGTTTCAACTTTTTCTCATCTTCTGCATAATCATAGATTATACAAATAACAACAAACCCAACCAAAAAAGGTGTCAAGATCTTATGTAGTCAATCCATGAAAGTTAGGTAGGGTTGAAGGGCTTATGTTCTTCATTTTAGTGTCCCCATTAGTCTCTCGGATGGGAAAGGTACCCTCTACTCTTTCTCCATTCCCCCTAGAATTTCTGTTTTCAGCTATTGTCTCAAGATGGATGTTTTCTTCTTCTTCTTCCCCTATAGGTTCTTCAAATATCTCTGGTTCTTCTTAATCACTACCACCAAAGAAGAGAGAAGGGTGGATATGTGATGTGGTGGGGGTGTTAGGCAAGAATTTTCCTAAATTGTCTTTGTTCCTACGAGGCATGAAAGGAAATCTCTTTTTGGGTGGTTTTTGCTGTTTTCTGCTTGTACCTACAAAACTGAAATTGATTGAATAAATAGATTGCAACTAACTAAAATGAACTTGCTGAAATAGAACTTATAGAATTGAAATGAAAGTAAGGAAATGACTAATCTACTTTTGCTGAAATGGAAATTGCAGAATTGAAATGAAAGCAAGGAAATGACTAATCTACTTTTGCTGAAATGGAAGTTCCAGAATTGAAATGAAAACAAGGAAATGGCTAATTTACTTTTGCTGGAATGGAAATTGCAGAATTGAGATGAAAGCAAGGAAATGCAGAAATTGAAAGAAACAACTAGTCTACTTTTGCTAAAATAAACTACTTAGCAGAATGTTGTTGTAGAAAATGAAGAAAAGTAGTAATCACAAAATACTCTGATGCTTCCCCAGCAACGGTGCCAAAAAACTGGTGAGCACCAGTATTGCAGCAATAATACGGCAACTCATGGGCTTCCTACTTTACTTTTATCAACCCAGTGGTTCATAACAAACTTGGAAGTGACGATGTTGTATGCACAAGTACTAGTTCTTACTGCAGGCTGTCACTTGGTCAACTAGCGTAAAATCACTACGAGTTCAAGCCAACTTCTATGAATTCCAGAAGAAGCTTTATATGTGATGAAGGAAAGGAAAGCTTACTCTACAGAGGCTACTCTACTTGCAGAGAGAGAAAGAAGGATGAAATGCAAAGTAAACCTATCAAACCCTAATTAACCAACTAATCCTATTTTTTCATAAAGAGAGAAGAAAAACCATGAAATGAATGCTATTACCTACTTATGAAGTAAACATCATCTACTCAAGTTATTTCTACAAGGAAATGAGAAAAAAACATCCTTTTTGGATTTTTATGTATTTTTCGGTGAAATTGTCATGCATGTAATTTATTTGTTTGTGAATGTGGCAGCAATTAGGTAGCGATGGAGGGTGAATTTGGATTTTGCAGAGGTGTGAGAAGGTGTGGAGGGGTCCTAGGAGGTCCCACGTGGCCTTCTAGAGGCTTTTCCTGCAATCAAACTTCAAAAAGACACCTACAATAAAATATATAGGAGGCTGCAGGGGATCTACGGGAGGTCTACAGGAGGATGCCAAGAGTTTTTTTAAAGGTTTTGAAGGTAGGAAAATGGGTGCAAAGGTTAGCTGATGACTAGGAGGATGTGTTAAGGTGTCTAGGGTTCATTAATAAGGATTAAGGAAGAGAAAGAGCGTTGGATGTTTTCAAAGAAAGAGAGGAAATTTTATGAGAAAAGTGCATAAAATTAAGGCAGATTTGTGAAGGACTTTGGATGACCTGTGGAACATAGATCAAAGAGAGATGGTGATGGTTGATTGGCTGAGTTATTGTGAGTGGATATGTACTACCAGAGAACTGAAAATCAAACACTGAGATTAAGCAAGCAAAGAAACTAGCTACACCAAAAAACAGAACTTTGCATCAAGCTAAGATAACTTCTGATATAGGAAAGTAAATATTGAACAATGCTATATGGAAAGGAAGAATGGAATGAATTTTATTGCAAAGACAAAAATGAGCATGGTGAAATGGATCTACAACAAATCATGAACCTTCTAACAAGCTGCAACACCAGAAATCCTGTGGAAAAGGCAAATTTGTGTTTTTTGTGGCATCAAGAGGGTCATGGCCTCAGTTCATGGTCCCAGAGGGAGGAAAGGAGGCCAAGGTTCTGTTGATGGCCTTTTTGTATCTTTTTCCTATCGTTTTTCAACCTGCTACAACAAAATGAAATGGAAACAACCTTTGGAATTACCAAAATCAACCTATCCTTAACTAAGAGAGAAATCTATCTAATAGCAATTAATTCATAAACTAAAACAAAACATATAAATAAAAGACAAGAGGTGCTTGAATTATTGGATTGGGCCCTAACCCAAGAGCTTTAGCCCTCTGAGGTAACTCAGTGCTAGCTCAAAAACAATCTCATCTTCATTATCAAAATAAGAGTAAGATTACATGAAACTATCCACAAAAGTAAGCTCGAAGTTGAGCAAAGCAAAGTTGCAACAAAAGTTTGAAATTTTAACTAACATCCAACAAACTAATGAGGCCCTAGGCCTCTCTACTTATACAACTAAAGCTCTCAACAACTTCCTTAAAATCAGGGAGGCTTGGCTCCCAAAACTTGAGAGAGACAAAAGTTATCCTCCACTTACTCGACTACCTCTTTGGTGCATTGATGTGGTTGCTTGCGCTCCGAATTCCCTGAAAGAAAGTTTGAAGTAGGGAGTCATAAATGAGAGGGACACCCTCCTATAAATTCTCTCCCTTATTTTCTTCAAATATTTGCTGCTAAATGTCCATTAAATCTTTGACTTTGTTTCCAAGATTGACCAAAAATTTGCATTAATAACACATTAGACTCCATGGCATAATGACCAACCCAACTCACTCTATTAGCATAAATATAATAAAAAAAATGCAATAAACTAATGAGAATGGTGGATTAAGCTAAGTAAGGAGGAAAAATGAGCCCATATAATTACCCATTTATGGGGCTCATCAAGTAATCCTTAGCCAGCAAATGCAACGGAAAAGCTCCAGTGAGACATCAGGTAATGCTTTGACTGGGGGAAGAAAAATGGAAAGAGGAAAGAGCCCAGGATATCACAGCAAGTCAAGGAAAAGTAGGTCCAAGGCTAGATCTGGGATATTGTGTTGGAAATGCACAAAGAAAGGACACCTGATGAAAGACTGCAAGTCTTGGAAAGGAAAATAAGAAGATGTGCAACAAGAAAACAATCATGAAGGGAATCTGATAGGTGATGTGCTGCAAGATGCTTTGATTTTTTCATTAGAAAATATTATTGATCACCGGGTGGTAGATTCAGGGTAAGCATTCCATGCCACACCTAATAGGAAACGTTTTCATGATTATGTTCAAGGAGATTTTGGACAGGTTCGATGGGGTGATGATAAACCCTGTAAAATCATTGGAATGGGTACAGTTTTCATAAAACAACATAATGGAAATAAATGGTTGTTGAATGAGGTAAGGCATGTTCCAGATCTGAAGAAAAATATCATTTCAACAGAGCAGTTTGGAGGTGAAGGTTGTGTAACTACTTTTACAGATAAAACCTAGAAGGTCGCTAAAGGATCCCTGGTAATAACAAAATGAGAAAAGGTTTGTACATTCTGTTTATGAAATGGTATTTCTAATTATGTTAATGCTTTAACCTGTACAAGGAGTAGATACGAAATTATGGCATCATAGGCTTGGGCACATGAGTGAGAATGGGATGCAAATTCTTCACTTAGGAAATTTGTTGCCAGGTTTGAAGCATGCTGATTTGGAATTCTGTGAGAATTGTGTTTATGGAAAATAGAGAAGATTCAGGTTAATTGGAGGTGGAAAAGAAAAGAAGAGCGAAAAATTAGAGCTTGTGCATACATATGTATTGGGACTTGCTCAAGTATCATATGTCGGTGCCTCTCTTTATTATGTTACTTTTATTGATGATGCAACTAGAATAACCTGGATTTATTGTATTCTAAATAAATATGATGTATTTGATAATTTCAAGAAATGGAAAGCTTTGGTTGAAAATGACACAGGAAAAAGGTTGAAGTGTCTCATATCATAGAATTGAGGTGAATATTGTAGCAAAGAGTTTGATAAGTACTGTCCAAAGAATGGAATTCGTAGAGAGAGGATAGTTCCAGGAACATCACAAGAAAATAGTGTGTTAGAAAGGATGAACATGACAATCATATAGCATGCAAGGTGCATGAGATTGTATGTAGGATTGCCTTTACAATTTTGGGTAGATGTTGTAGATACTATTGTTTATCTAATAAATAGAGGGCTTTCAAGTTCCTTGGATGGTGGTATTCCAGAGGAGGCATGGACAGGTAAAAAGGTAAACTACTCATTTTTAAAGACTTTTGGTTGTGAAGCCTTTGTCTACATTAAAAAAGGAAATAGAACAAATCTTGAGGCAAAATCAAAGAAATGTACGTTTATTGGATATGGTGTTAATGATTTTGGTTATTGCTTTTATGATTATGAAAAACACAAAATCATTAGGAGAAAATATGTCATATTCAATGAAAAGGTTTTGTATAAGGATCAAATGGAGGAAAAGAAATAGGAAAAGGAAACAAAGAATACACAATGCTAGATGAGATCATAGAAAAAGTCAAGGTACCTGAAAATCATAATGATCAATAGCTAGAACAACAAAAGCCACAACATCAATAATCACATCAAACACCTGAAAGTGGTGTTAGAATATATACCATGATAAATAGACGCCTTGAACAATGCTCTCCTTCATTATATTTGAATTGTTGACTGATTTTGGTGAACTGGAATGTTATGAAGAAACAATGCAGGTAGAAACCATGAAGAAGTGGGAGCAAGCCATGAAGGAAGAGATGGACTCTTTATTACATAACGAAACTTGGGACTTAGTTGTGTTTCCTTCAGGTAAAAAAACATTGTAGAATAAATGGGTTTATAAGTTGAAGGAAGAAGGTTGAGGTTTTAAAAGGTATAAATATATACTTGTGGTGAAGGGGTTTGCACAGAAAAAGGGTATAGACTTTGATGAGATATTTTCTCCTGTTGTTAAAAAGACTTCAATTAGAACTATATTAATTCTAGTAACAGCTTAATATTTGCATCTTGAGCAGGTAGATGTAAAGATAACCTTTCTCCATGGGCATTTGGAGGAAGAGATATATATGCAACAACCACAAGGATGTGAGGTAAAAGGGAAAGAGAAACTAGTATGTAGGTTGATGAAGAATTTGTATGGCTTAAAACAGGCTCCAAGGCAGTGGTATCTAAAATTTAACAAGTTTATATTTGAACAAGGTTATTCTAGATGTCACTCTAATCATTGTGTTTATCTCAAAAAGCAAAATGATGGTAGCCATATTATATTGTTATGGTATGTAGATGACATGCTTGTTGCAGGTTCTAACATGGAGGAAATAAATGTGCTCAAAATAAAATTGGGAAATTCATTTGCAATAAACGATTTGGGTGTTGCAAAACAAATCCTTGGTATGAGAATAACTAGAGACAGAAAGAATAAAAAATTAACATTGTCTTAGAGTGAGTAAACGGAAAAGGTTTTGTAAAGATTTAATATGCAGAATGCAAAACTAGTTAGTATACCTTTGGCTAGCCATTTAAAACTAAGTAAGGAGGTGTGTCCCAAGACTCGGGAAGAAATGGACTATATGTCTAAAGCTCCATATACATTAGCAATTGGAAGCTTAATGTATGCAATGGTCTGCATAAGGTGTTGGCATTATGATACAAGTGTTTTCCTTGATGGCAACTCTCTCACAGGTCAATTCAGAGGTAACAGGGCATTGATACAAAAGAACAGGAAGTTGAAAAAATGGTCTATTGATTAGAATCAAGAATTTGAAGGAAAATGATGTCGTAAGATATATACGTAGGTTAACTTTGACAAAGAAGTGTATACAGGTGGATTAACAGAACAAAAAAATGCATATATGTATCCACGCACTTTCAGAAGCAGAAAAACATGTATAGGTTAAAAATCAAGGAAACACAAGATTAAAGAATACCGAGGGTCAATACAATGGTATTAGCCCACAATACTGAGTGGAGTAACAACTATTTGATCCTGTCCAAGAATACCGCAGGTTGTAAGTCTTTTTTTGGTCTAAGGTATTGAGAAAGGCCAAAAACTATATAAGGAGGAGAAGATCAAAGGGCCATGTGTGCAAGTGAAAGTGTTTCTTAGGAATACTTCTATCTAATGTATATTGTAGGGGCTATGATTATGATATGCTCTGAAATATGTTGTGCACCTTGGATACAATGTTGGATCAAGATCATGAGGCCTGAAATGACTTATCATTGTATGATCTTATATTGGTTGGGCCAGATCTGATTTCTTACACATGTTTTATTCTTTAAATGTCATGATCTGGGTATGTCTAACGTCTAGAATAACAACAAAATTGTAAGTTAATATTTGCAGGTTTATACGATGGTTCGACTTGGTAAAGGCACATATAAACGCATGTTTGACTCTTCCAAGTAGTGTATGCAAAAGAAAAGTTTGTTGTTCAGAAATGACTGATCTATCTGGTCAATGCTATTTGTTTTACTATTGCATTTCAATGAAGTCTTCTTAGATTTGAAAGTAAAACTGAATGCATAAGGAATTTGTGTTTGATTGATTGATTGATTAAGTGAGAAGGGTTACCTTTGCTACTGACTATCTAGATCTCTATAAATTGACATTAGATGTTCAGAATATTACTGGTTGATACAAATTTTATTTAGAAGTTTGTATGATTCAATAGTTTGGAGGTATATGTAGGTTTTGTTATAGAAAGTGGCGTATACACGCAAGTTGGGTTCATTAAAGTAGCATATACATTCTGTTGTATGTTTTTTGAGGTTGCAGGTAGTTCTAAATGATGATGCAGGTTTCTGGGTTCAGCACAGTGTTCTAGTGACAATGATCTGACTGTTCATATTGACAGGTTGTTAGTTGATGCAATTATTATTATAGAGTTTGAGCTTCAAAGTTTCTGATGGGTCTAGTGTGAAAATTTCATGAAACGAGGCCTTCATATTGTGTGGTTGTGTACCAGGAGCATCCAGTCTGAAAATTAGTGAAACATTGTCCGTTGAGGAAGAGAGAAGGTCTTAGCATTCTGTAGGCTGATGCCTATGTACTAGTAAACATATTGGCTAGTACAAGAGCTAGGGGGTTGTAGCTCCCTTCTAGTAGAAGCTAGAAAATGAGAGAAGGTTGTAGCCTTCTTCAAGTGGGTGCATGTGTACTGGTATGAGTTTGCACCAATACAAGATTGTAAACTGATTTTCTTTATATTAAGAAGATAAAGACGACAAGAGTAGGTGGTTTTTCTCCCGCATTGGTTTTCCACCTTAAATCTTGGTGTTCATGTGTGTTGCTTATGTGTGATGGTTTATTCTGTTATTATTATGCATGGTTATTGTATAATAAGACACTGATGCACTGCTTAAAGATCAATACATGATAAATTAACTAAAGAATAAGTTCTTTGGGTATACATTGGTTCCTTTAATCAAAGTAGTGTACACATGGAAGTTCACTTCATTGAAGTAGTGTATATACATATGATTGGGAAATGAAATATTGTTGAATTGTAAATACTTAGTCAACCCATCTCTTAGTATTATTCCAACAATTGGTATCAAAGCAGGTCCTTCAGAAGAATCTTGATCGCTTGAAGGGAGATCTTCCAAGATGAAAAATCATGAATTCATGGGATCTATCAGACCACCAATCTTCAATGGGAACAACTTGGTATATTGGAAAATAAGAACCATAGCCTATCTTAAGTTGCTTGGAGCTGATGTTTGGGAAATTGTGGAAGGAGGATACTAACTTCCAACAACAATACCTACAAATATTGCAAATAGGAAGTTATACGAAATGAACGCCAAAGCAGTCAATACTTTATTGGGAAGTATGTTAGAATCAGAATTTGTCAAAGTCATGCAACTCAAGACAGCCAAAGAGATATGTGACAAAATCATTCAGAGCTATGAAGGAGACTCCTAGGTAAAACGTGCTAAGCTCCAAATTCTCAGACTTCAATATGAAACTCTTAAGATGCATAGTAATGAAAGTATTGCTAGTTACCTTTTGTGTGTGGATGAGATTGTTAATTATATGAAGAATCTGGGTGAAGAGATAAAGGAGGCTACTTTAGTAGAGATAATTTTGAGATCCTTATCTTCTAA
The DNA here is from genome assembly GCA_000404065.3 of Pinus taeda. Taxonomy (NCBI): domain Eukaryota; kingdom Viridiplantae; phylum Streptophyta; class Pinopsida; order Pinales; family Pinaceae; genus Pinus; species Pinus taeda. Next base: position 107,101 of record APFE030369883.1, read on the forward strand.
ATTTGAGTCAAAAGTATCTTCCATAGAAGAAAAGTAGGATCTTCAATCTATTACTGTGGTTCAACTTCAGGGAATTATAACTACCTTTGAAATGAGGAAAGGAGGTCCATCAGATATGAGAGAAGCCACTTTCAAAGCTTCAGCTAAAGGAAAAGAAAAGTAAGAGCACAATGAATTAGGATATATTTCAGAATAATAAGACGAGGTAAATTTTGTAAAGAAGCTTCAAGAGGACTTCGAAAAATTTAGAGGTAAGCTACCATTCAAATTCTTTGCTTGTGATAGAAGCGACATTATGCTACAAAATGTTGTCATAAAAATAATCATGACGAAGGAAAGGAATCTGCAAAAGGCTATAGAAAACAGGTTGTTAATAGAAAAAGTTACTATACTCATGAAGATGGTGATGGATTATCTAATAGGGATGAAGATTAAACTAAACAAGATTATAAAGTACTCATGGCTTATGATAATGATGACTTTTTGGATGCCTTAGAAGAGTAATACTCTCTTGAAGAAATCACTAAACTCAAAATCTATTTAGAATAAAAGAATATGATCATAGACACATTAACACATCAACTCACTAAAAGAGAAAAGTACAATGAAAATCTAGAATGTGAAGTTGTGGGTCTAAGAAAAGAACCTGAGAAGACAACATCTCTTAATCTTAGATTTGCTAAAGGAACAAAAATTTCAAATGAAATCATCAAGGTTCAGCATTCTCCTCTTAGAAAGACAGGTCTTGGATATACTGAAGAATCATCCTAATCACAAAAGCCATGTCCACTAGAAGATATCTTGATGCAACAAAGACCAGTGAAAAGTATGTCAATTGTCAGCAGAAGCCTAAAAGTACTGATTATGTAAAACATGCTCAATTTACTCCAAGGATGAACATCAATAGAAGCATCAACCAAAAGGTAAACAATACCAAAAGATTCTATGATCACAGAAACTTCTTTAATGGAGAAAATTTTTCATGTCATAACTTTGGACATAGGGCTGCTCAATGTCTTGCTTACAAAACTATCATGACTAGAGAAGCATGAAATGAAAGGATTGTAACTAGAATCAAGAAAAGTTATTATAATAAATTTTCTCCTCTTGAAGATGAAATTGAATGTTCGCTTTGTAATAACTTTGGTCATGAAGAATCTGAATGTAGGAGAAAATTTTGGCCAACACTTCAAAAGGAGGAAACATCATCAAATTCTACGGTATGGAGAGAGAAGGAATTCCAATAAGAGAGATGTGGCATACCTTTATTTAATGAAGGACAAGAAAATTAGTGGTACAATGACCGCAGATTTTATAAACATAGGACAGGTGATAAAGACAAACTTCATTCATATAATGCTCCAAAAAAGGTAAATAATGTCCCCTTTGGAAATGACCACCAACTGTCATTAAAGGTAAAGGTTCTTTTATTTGAAAGAAAAGGTTAAATATGGAAATGTCATGTATGTTGATAGTTTAAAACATAATATGTTGAGTTTCATTAAAATATGTGATCAAGGAAATGGAATTGTGTTTTGATCAAATGAATGTGTGTTTCATGACCTTGATATAGGAAAGACCGTAATCAAAGGTACAAGAACTCCAAACAATCTATACATACTAAATGGAGAACAAAAACAATGTTATCTAAGCAAAACAGATGAAAACTGGTTATGGCAACAGAAGATTTGGACATCTAAGATTTTCTCAATTAAGAAAAGCATGTAGGCTCAAGGCATTTTGTGATCTTCCAAATATCAGCATCCCAAAGAATACCATACGCAAACCATGTCCAGTAGGTAAGCAAATCAGATTTCGTTTTAGTGAAAAAGAAGGATCAACAAGTAAGCCTCTTGAATTCATCTGTACTGATTTGTGTGGACCAAAAAGGAAAAAGTCACCTCGTGGAGAAGAATATTTTATCTTATTCATTGATGATTTCTCTAGGGTGTGTTGGATATGTATACTAAAGCATCAAGATGAAGCATTTGAAAAGTTTAAAGCCTTCCAATATTTAGTTGAAAATGAATTAGATCAGAAAATCAAATGTCTCAGATCCGATCGAGTGGGAGAATTCATATCAGATGAATTTTTTTATTTTTGTGAACAACATGGAATAAGTAGGAAGTTCTTTATTGCCATAACTCCTCAACAAAATGGCGTAGTGTAAAGAATGAACAAAATAGTTCAACAAATGGGTCTAGTTATGCTTGATGAATCTAGAACTCCTCCTACCTTCTAGGGTGAAGTTTGGGTAAATAATTATAAAACTCCATATGAAGTTTGGTATGGTAAGCCTCCTACTGTAAAACACTTTAGAGATTTTGGAAGAAAATGTTTCATCAAAAATACTGATGGAAAACTTGGTAAGTTTGAACCCAGAGAAAATGAATGAATTCTTCTTGTTTATTCATCCATCAGGATATGGTACAAATGTTATAACAAGATACTTTGGAAAATTGTTGAATGCATTGATGTAGTAATTGATGAAGCATGCAGAAATCCAGAAAAGACAAAGGATGATGACAATGAGGAAGATGGTGAATGCTTTCATATATCAAATCAAAATGATATAGAGGAAGAAACTAATGAAGCATCTGAAGAAGATACAACTAACATGGAAAAGACTCCATCTAGGTATGTTCAAAAGAATCACCCAGAATCCCAAATTATAGGAGAAAAAGGGTCTGGAGTACAGACAAAAAGAACTCTTGTAGGAACTTCCAGTTATCTAGCATTACTATCCTGCATAGAACCAAAAAATGTTAATGAAGCTAGCAAATATGAATGTTTGGCTAAGGTAATGAATGAATAACTTGACCAAATTGAAAAGAATAATACTTGGGAACTAGTTCCTAGGCCTCTTGATAGAAATGTTATAGGAACAAAATGGATATTCAAGAATAAAATGAATGAAAATGGAGAGATTATTAGAAACAAAGAAAGACTTGTATGTAAAGGGTATGCTTAACAAGAAGGTATAGACTTTGAAGAAACATTTTCACCTATTTCCAGACTTGAAGCTATAAGAATTTTTCTTTCTCTTTCAAGTTTTTAGAAATTCAAAGTGTATCAAATGGATGTAAAATATACATTTTTTTAATGGAGAGTTAGAAGAAGTCTATATTGAACAACCAGAATTATTCATTCTAGGAAATGATGCAAAGCTTGTACGCAAGCACAAAAGGGCTCTTTATGGACTGACAAATATCTACAACAACAAGGGTTCACAAAAGGATCTGCGGACATCAACTTATACACCATGATTGAGAATGATAAACTGATAATTATTATTGTTTATGTTGACAATATCATCTTTGGAAGCAATGAAGAATCTATGAGTCAGAGCTTTGGTTCGGTTATGCAACAAGAATTTTAAATGTCCTTACTTGGTGAACTTACTTATTTTCTTGATCTATAAGTGCAACAAACATAATATGGTATTTTTATTTCACAAACTAAATATCTCAAGAACATTTTGAAGAACTACAGAATGGAGTATTATAATCCAGTATGTACTCCAATGGTAACAGGATGCAGTCTCAGTTCTAACGATGAATTACCTACAGTGAATCAACTAGAATACAAATCTATGATTGGAAGTTTACTCTATCTAATAGATACCAAACCTGATATCATGCATGCAGTAGGAATTATTGGAAGATTCCAAGCAAATCGAAAGGAATCACATCTTCAGGATGTAAAAACAATATTCAAATATCTTCGAGGAACTCAAGACTTTGGTCTATGGTATCCTAAAGATATAGATCTTACACTTCATGCATATATAGATGCAAATTGGGTAGGAAATGTTGATTATCAAAAAAGCACCATTGGATGTGCATTCTATATGGGATCATGTTAGTCTCTTGGTTCAGCAAGAAACAAAGTTCGATTGCCTTATCTATAACTGAAGCATAATATGTGGGTGTTGCATCTTACTACACACAACTACTCTGGATGATGCAAACATTGCAATACATTCACATCACATGTTCTCCACCCATCTCCATTTTATGTGATAATACAAATGCCATCAGTATTTCGAAAAATCCTTTCATGCACTCCAAGACCAAGCACATATCCCTTAAGTACCATTTTCTACGAGAACAAGTGCTTGAACAAAAGGTTAGATTGGAGTATGTTCCCTCCAAAGAACAAGTTTATGATATATTTACCAAACCACTTCCCAGAGAAACATTTGAATATCTCAGACAAAAGCTGGGAGTAGTTTCTGCATCATCCTACTGTTAAATCCAGTTTTCAGAAGAAGGTTCCTATATGCAAGTTTCATGAAGGATAGTCACATACGTATGCATGTTTCTATGGCTGAAGGAGCATATATGTTTTTTTAATAGAAAAATAGTGGGTGAGACTCTGACATGGGTGCTTAGTCTGATATTGATGAGTACTATTTGTTGATATGCTTTGTTCATTGATTTTTATATGACTGATGAAGATCCCTTGATGAATGGTTTGTTGACAATGCACAGGTAGCACAGGTTTAGGGGGAACATTAGCCTTCAAAAACATTTTTCATCGTTGGCATTATGGATGATTTCAGCTACGATTTCAGATATTTATTGTTGCATAGGTCATGTAAATATCTAGGGTGTAATATGTCACATTCTTTCATAGTCTATTTTTTAATGAGTCCTATTGGACATATCATGTAAATTTTTTCCCCACTATCCATGGGAAGGATGATGTAATAATTGTTATATTCTAGACATGTATGAATAATTCGTATATCCCCACTTGGTTGGGTGGATGAGTCAAATTTGGTGCATCCCCACTTGGTTGTGTGATTCATGTATGTATCAGTCATTGGTGATAAGGAAGGTCATACTCACATAGTTGAGTTATAGATTCATGTTATTCCTTTGAAAAATATCTCTATAGACTCTGCATGTACTCAGGGGGAGCATGGACAACATAGTGCATCTCAAAGGGAATATCTTGGTTTGCCCTTTTCCCTTGATTTCAGAGGGGGAGAGTATTTTGGTGTTGCTTGATATCCCTAACAGTTTCTAAAGCTTGTAGTAATCAACTCCAATATGGTTGCCATCATATCCAAAGGGGGATATTGTTGGCATTATGATACAAGTGTTGTCCTTGATGGACACTCTCTCACGGGTCAGCTCAGATTTGATAAAAGGCAACTCATAGTGTAACAGGCCAATTCAGAGGCAACAGGGCATTGGTACAAAAGAACAAGAAGTTGGAACAAAGGTCTATTGATCAAAATCAAGAAGTTGAAGGAAAAGTGTGTTGTAAGTTGTGTACGCATGTTCACTTTCACAAAGAAGCATATACATGTGGGTTAATAGAACAAAACAACGTGTATACATATGCATGCACTTTCACAAGAGGAAAAACATATATAGGTTATAAAATTAAGGAAATTGAATATAAAAGAATACCAAGGGTCAATACCACAGTATTAGCCCACAATATTCATTGGAGAAATGAATATTTGATCCCGTCCAAGAATACCATAGGTTCTAAGTATTTTCATGGTCTGAGGTATTGAGAAAGGCTAAAAACTGTATAAGGAGGAGAAGATCAAAGGGCCATGTGTGCAAGTGAAAGCGTTTCTTAGGAATACTTCTATCTGAAGTATATTGCAGGGCTATGATTATGATATGATCTAAAATATTTTGTGCACCTTCGATACAATGTTGGATCAGGATCATGAGACCTGAAATCACTTATCATTGTATGATTTGGTATTGGTTGGGCTACATCTAATTTCTGATGCATGTTTTATTCTTTAAATGTCATGAAATGAGTATGTCTAATGTTTGGAATAGCAACAAAATTGTAAGTTAATATTTGCAGATCTATATGCTGGTTCACCTTGGTAAAGGCATGTATACATGTAGGTACGACTCTTGCAAGTAGCATATGCAAAAGAAAAGTTGGTTGTTCAGAAATGACTTATCTATCTTATCAGTGTTGTTGTTTTACAGTTGTTCGTCAATGAAGTCTTCTTAGATTTGAAAGTAAAATTGAATGCATAAGGAGTTTGTGTTTGATTGATTGATTGATTAATTGAGAAGGGTTATCTTTGCTGCTGACTGCCCGGATCTCCGTAAATTGACAATAGATGTTCAGAATATTATTGGTTGATACAGATTTCATTCAAAAGTTTGTATGGTTCAGTAGTTTTGAGGTATACACAGGTTTTGTTACAAGAAGTGGCATATACATGCACATTGGGTTCATTAAAGTAGCGTATACATTATTATGTATGATTTTTTAGGCTGCAGTTGGTTCTGAATGATGATGCAGGTTTCTAAGTTCAACACAATGTTCTGGTGAAAGTGATATGACTGTTCAAATTAACAGTTTGTTAGTTGATGTGGTCATTATTATAGAGTTTGAGTTTCAAAGTTTCTAATGGGTTCAGTTTGAAAGTTTGATGAAACAAGGCCTTCATATTGTGTGGTTGTGTACCAGGAGCATCCGATATAAAAATTAATGAAACATGGTCCCTAGTGGAAGAGAGAAGATCATAGCCTTTTGTAGGCCAACACCTACGTATTAGTAAACATATCGACTAGTACAAGAGCTAGGGGGTTGTAGCTCCCTTATAGTAGAAGCTCGAAAATGAGAGAGGGTTGTAGCTTTCTGCAGGTGGGTGCCTATGTACTGGTATGATTCTACACCAATAAAAGATTGTAAACTGAGTTTCTTTATATTAAGAAGACAGAGACGACAACAGTAAGTGGCTTTTCTCCCACATTGGTTTTTCACCTTAAATCTTGGTGTTCATGTGTGTTGCTTATGTGTGATGGTTTATTCTATTATTACTGCACATAGTTATTGTATAATAAGATATTGATGCACTGATTAAAGATTAGCACATGATAAATTAACTAAATCATAATTTCTCTCGGTATATGTTAGTTTCTTTAATCAAATTAGCCTGCACACGCAAGTTCACTTCACTGAAGTAGCATATATAATATTATTGGGAAATGAAAGATTATTTAATTGTAAATACTTATTCATCGCCCCTCTCAGTATTATTTCCAACAATCGGTATTAGAGCAGGTCCTTGAGAAGAAGCTTGATCTCTTGAAGGGAGATCTTTCAAGATGAACAATCACAAATGCATGGGATCTATCATATCACCAATCTTTAATGGGTACAACTTGGTATATTGGAAAATGAGAACTAGAGCCTATCTTAAGTTGCTTGGAGCTAATGTTTGGGATATTGTGGAAGGAGGATACCAACTTCCAGCAGCAATACCTACAGATACTATAGGTAAGAAGTTAGACGGAATGAATGCCAAAGCAATCAATACTTTATTGGGAAGTCTGTCAGAATCAGAATTCGTTAAAGTTGTGCAACTCAACACAACTAAAGATATGTGGGAAAAAATTGTTCAGAGCTATGAAGGAGACTTCCAGGTAAAATGTGCTAAGCTAAAAACTCTAATAATTTAGTATGAACCTCTTAAGATGCATAGTGATGAAATTATTGCTAGTTACTTTTTGCGTGTAGATGAGATTGTTAATTGTATGAAGAATTTGGGTGAAGAGATAAAGGAGGCTACTTTAGTAGAGAAATTTTTGAGATACTTGTCTTCAAAATTTGAGTCAAAAGTATCTAGCATATAAGAAAAACAGGGTCTTAAATCTATTACTATGGTTCAACTTCATGGAATTCGAACTACCTTTGAAATGAGGAAACAAGGTCCATTAGATATGAGACAAGGCGCTTTCAAAACTTCAGCTAAAGGAGAAGAAAAGGAAGAACACAATGAATCAGGATATATTTTAGAAGAAGAAGATGAGGTAAACTTTATCAAGAAGCTTCAATACGGCTCCGAAAGATTCAGAGGTAAGCTACCATTCAGATTCATTACGTGTGGTAGATTTGGCAATTACGCTGCAAAATGTCCTCATAAAAATAATCATGAAAAAGGAAAGGAATCTGCAAAAGGCTATAGAAAAAAGGTTGTTAATAGAAGAAGTTACTATACTCATGAAGATAGTGATGGGTTATCTAATAGTGATGAAGATTAAACTAAACAAGAATGTAAACTACTCATGGCTTATGATAATGATGACTTTTTGGATGCATTAGAAGATGAATAATTTCATGAAGAGATCACTAAAATCAAAATCTATTTGGAAAAAAATAATATGATCATAGACACGTTGACACATCAACTCACTGAAAGAGAAAAGCACAATGAAAAACTAGAATGTGAAGTTGTGGGTCTAAGAAAAGAACTTGAGAAGACAAAATCTCTTAATCTTATATTTGCTAAAGGATCAGAAACTTCAAATGAAATCATCAAGGTTTAGCATTCTCCTCTTATAAAGATAGCTCTTGGATATACTGAAAAATCATCCCAACACCAAAATCCATCATCCTCCACCAGAAGATATCTTCATGTAGCAAAGACCAGTGAACAATATGTCAATCGTCAACAAAAGCCTAAAAGTACTCATCAAGTAAATCATGCTCAATTTACTCCAAGGATTAACACTAATATAAGCATCAACCAAAAGATAAAAAATACCAAAAGATTCTATAATCATAGAAACTTCTTTAATGGAAAATGTTTTTCATGGCATAACTTTGAGCATAAGGTTGCTCAATGTGTTGCCTACAAAACTATCATGACTAGAGAAGCACAAAATCAAAGGAGTGTAATGGGAATAGAGAAAAGTTCTTATATTAACTTTTCTCCTCTTCAAGATGAAATTGAATGTTCAATTTGTAATAACTTTGGTCATGAAGAATCTAAATGCAAGAGCAAATTTCGGCCAACACTTCAAAAGGAGAAAACATCATAAAATTCCAGGGTATGGAGAAAGAAGGAATTTCAATAAGAAAGATGTTGCATAGCTCTATTTGTAGAATGACAAGAAAATCAATGGTACCTTGATAGTGGATGCTCTAAACACATGATAGGTGATAAAGAGAAACTTCATTCATATAATGCTTTAGAAAAGGAAAAGAATGTTGCCTTTGGAAGTGACACACCATTTTCCATTAAATGTAAAGGTTCTGTTTATTTGAAAGAAAAGGTTAAAGATGGAAATGTCATGTATGTAGATGATTTAAAACATAACTTGTTGAGTGTCAATAAAATGTGTGATCAAGGAAACGAAGTTGTGTTTCGATCAAATTGATGTGTGGTTCATAGGCTTGATTCATGAAAGACCCCATAAAAGGTACAATAAATCCAAACGATCTATACATACTGAAAGGAGGACAAAAACAATACTATCTAAGCAAAACACACAAAAACTGGTTAGGGCAATAGAATATTGGGGCATCTAAGCTTTTCTAAAATAAGAAAAGCATGTAGTGATCTTCTAAATATCAGCATCCCAGAAAATACCATATGCAAACCATGTCAAGTAGGTGAGCAAACTAGAGTTCATTTTGGTGAAAAAGAAGGATCAACAAGTAAGCCTCTTGAATTCATCCATTCTGATTTATGTGGACCAACAAGGTAAAAGTCACCTCGTGGAGAATAATACTTTATCTTATTCATTGATGATTTCTCTAGAATGTGTTGGATAGATCTACTAAAGCATAAAGATGAAGCATTTGAAAAGTTTAAAGCGTTCAAAGATTTAGTTGAAAATGTATCAGATTGAAAAATCAAATGTCTCAGATTTGATCGAGGGGGAGAATTCATATGAGATGATTTTTTATTTTTTTTGTGAACAACATGGAATACAAAGGCAGTTCTCTATTTATAGAACTCCTCAAAAAAATGGCATAGTGGAAGGAATGAATAGAACAATTCAACAAATGGCTCAAGCTATGCTTGATGAATCTTGAACTCCTTCCACCTTCTGGGGTGAAGTTTCATTTACTATCGCGACTATTCTCAACAAATCTAATGTTCAAGTAAATACTTATCAAACTCCATATGAAATTTGGTATGGTAAGCCTCCTACTATAAAACAATTTAGAGTTTTTGGAAGCAAATGTTTCATCAAAAAGAATGATGAAATATTTGGTAAGTTTGAACCTGGAGCAGATGAAGGAATTCTTCTTGGTTATTCATCCATAAGTAAAGGATACAAATGTTATAACAAGATACTTTAGAAAATTGTTGAATGCATTGATGTAGTAATTGATGAAGCATGCATAAATCTAGAAAAGAAAAAGGATTATGACAATGAGGGAGATGGTGAATGATTTCCTATATCAAATGAAAATGATATACAGGAAGAAACCAATGAAGCATCAAAAGAAGATACAACTGACAGGGAAAAGACTCCATCTAGGTATGTTCAAAAGAATCACCCAGAATCTCAAATTCTAGGAGAAAAAGGGTCTGGAGTACAGACAAGAAGAAATCTCGTAGTAAATTCCAGTTATCTAGCATTACTATCCTCCATATAACGAAATAATGTTAATGAAGCTAGAAAAGATCAATGTTGGGTTAAGGTAATGAATGGAGAAATTGACCAAATTGAAAAGAATGATACTTGGGAGCTAGTTCTTAGACCTCTTGATAACAATCTTATAGGAACAAAATGGATATTCAAGAATAAATTGAATGAAAATGGAGAGGCTATTAGAAACAAAGCAAGGCCTGTATGTAAAGGGTATGCTCAGCAGGAAGGTATAGACTTTGAAGAAACATTTGCACCTGTTGCTAGACTTGAAGCCATAAGAATGTTTCCTCCTCTTTCAAGTTTTTAGAAATTCAAAGTGTATCAAATGGATGTAAAATCTACATTTCTTAATGAAGAGTTAGAAGAAGAAGTCTATATTGAACAACCAGAAGTATTCATTCTAGGAAATGATCCAAAGCTTGTATGGAACCTCAAAAAGGCTCTTTATGGACCGAAACAAGCTCTAAGGACTTGCTATTATCGTCTTGACAAATATCTACAACAACAAGGCTTCACAAAAGGATCTGTGGACATCAACTTATACACCAAGATTGAGAGTGATAAACAACTAATTATTGTTGTTTATGTTGACAATATCATCTTTGGCAGCAATGAAGAATTTATGAGTTAGAGCTTTGCTTTGGTTATGCAAAAGGAATTTCAAATGTCCTTACTTGGTGAACTTACTTATTTTATTGGTCTACAAGTACAACAAGCAAAAGATGGTATTTTTATTTCTCAAACTAAATATCTCAAGCAGATTCTGAAGAAGTAAGGAATGGAATATTCTAAACCAGTATGTACTCTAATGGTAACAAGATGTAGTCTCAATTCTAACAATGAATCACCTACAGTGAATCAAAAAACATACAAATCTATGATTGGAAATTTACTCTATCTAACAGGTACTAGACCTGATATCATGCATGCAGTAGGAATTGTTGGAAGATTCCAAGCAAATCCAAAGGGATCACATGTTCAAGATGTAAGAAGAATATTCAAATATCTTCAAGGAAATCAAGACATTGGTCTATGGTATCCTAATCATACAGATCTTACTCTTCATGCATATACAGATGCAAATTGGGTAGGAAATGTTGATGATCGAAAAAGAAACGGTGGAGGTGCATTCTATATGGGATCACAGTTAGTCTCTTGGTTCAGCAAGAAACTAAGTTTGATTGCCTTACCTATAGATGAAGCAGATTATGTGGTTGTTGCATATTTCTACACACAACTACTCTAGATGATGTAAACATTGCAAGACATTCAAATCAAATGTTCTCCACCCATCTCCATTTTATGTAATACAAGTGCCATTAGTATTTCAGAAAATCCTTTCATGCACTCCAAGACCAAGCACATACCCATTAAGCACCATTTTTTACAAGAACAAGTTCTTGAAAAAAAGGTTAAATTGGAGTATGTTCCCTCCAAATAACATGTATCTGATATATTTACCAAACCACTTCCTAGAGAAACATTTGAATATCCCACACAAAATCTGGGAGTAATTTCTACATCATCCTCCCGTTAAATCTACTTTTCAGAAGAAGGTTCCTATACATGGGTTTCATGAAGGATAGTCGCGTATATACAAGAGTTTCTGTGGTGGAAGGAGCATATATGTTTCTCTGATAGGAAAACACTGGATCAAACTTTGACATGGGTTATCAATCTAATATTCATGATTACTGCCTGCTGATATGCTTTGTTCATTGATTTTTAGCTGACTGATGAAGATGCCTTAATAAATGGTTTGTTGACAATGCACAAGTAGCACAGGTGCAGGGGGAACATTAGCCTTCAAAACAATTATGCATCATTGGCATTATGGTTTCTGATTTTAGCTATGGTTTCAAATATTCATTGTTGCATACGTCATGTAAATATCTGGGGTGTGATATGTCACATTCTGTCATAGTCTATTTTTGAATGAGTCATATTGGACATATGATGTAATTTGTTTCCCCACTATGCATGTAATATTTTTTATATTTCATCCATGTATAAACAATTGGTATATCCCCACTTGGTTGGTTGGATGAGTCAAATTTGGTGTATCCGCACTTGGTTGGGTGATTGATCTATGTATGAGTCAATGGTGACCGGAAGCTCATACTCACATAGTTGAGTTATA
>APFE030369883.1:130308-217805 GCA_000404065.3 Pinus taeda
TGATCCATCCTTCTTGTGCACCAATACTATTGGAGCAGAGAAATAACTTTGACTCGGTTGAATTATACCAGCCTCTAGAATTTCTGCAACCATACGTTCAATTTCACTCTTTTGGACATAGGGATATCTGTACGGCCTGATGTTTGGAGGAACTTTTCCTGGAATTAGATGAATAGCATGATCGTGATCACGCATAGGTGGGAGACCTTTGGGAGTCTCAAATACCTTGGAATGATTGTCCAGGACTTTTTGGAGATCTGGAGAAATAGATGATTCCGATGTGGAAACATCTAGCCAACATAATTGTGCAATTACACCTCTTTGTTCCTTTTTTAGAAGCTTTGTCATACCATTAGAGCTGATTATCTCTCCTGGTTTCCCTGCAATACCCCTTAATTCAACTTCCTTTCCTTCCATAGAAAATTTCATGAAAAGTTCTTGAAAATTAAAAGCTATTGTACCCAAGGATTGTAGCCATTGGACTCCTAGTACAACATCAGCACCTCCCATTGGAATGGAAAGCATTGGGCTAGTCAATACATATTCTCCCATGGATAGCTTGATATTATGGCACTTTCCAGAGCAATTTATTATTCCTCCATTTGCAATCATCACTTGACACTCTGGTGCTGGATATAGGAAGCAATTCAATTCTTTTGCTACCTTACAATGAATAAAATTGTGTGTACTTCCTAAATCAATCAAAACTATTACCTTTTTCTTCTTGATTTGTCCTTCTATCTTGATGGTTTGAGGAGTGTTAATTCCCGCCAATGCATTACAAGATATGGTTGGATTTATTTGTTCTTCATCTAGGCTTTGTTCCTGGAGTATATCCTATTCTTTTGACCTTTCTTGGTCCTTTTCTTCTTCCTCTTCACAATCTATGTAGAATAATTTCTTCTCAACACATTTATGACCCTTAGTGTATTTGCTATCACAACTGTATCAAAGCCCTTTTGCTCTTTTTTCTTCGAATTGTTGTGGTGTCAACCTTATAGGTTGTGGAAGACTAGGGGCAACAACACTTCCATCTTTATAGTTGTGAGTGGTATGGTTCTTGGTTGCCATAATTTTGCTTTCCATTTTTCTTGCTAACCTGAATGCCTTCTCTAATGAATCAGGTTCCCAAAGGCGAACATCATGTTGGATATTATCCTTAAAGACCTATGAACACATCAATCCTATGCTCCTCTGGAATATTTTTTACCCTTATGTTCAATTTTTGGAACTCCTCAATGTGCTCCATTATTGAACCCTTTTTGTTTGAGACTTATCAACTGGCTAAAAAAGTGTTGCTTTTTGTAACCTCATAATGTGCTATCAATTCTTCCGTAAAAATTGCCCAAGTGATAAATTGTTTACGAGAGCAAAGCCATTGATACCATACAAACTGATTTGGTTCCAAATATAAAGTTGTCATACGTACGTTTTGTGTGTTTTGCACATTCATTATTGAGATCGAAGAATTGCTCCATCTGTAATATCCATGTGGCAGGATCTTTGCCATCAAACTTCCTCATATCGATTTTTGGAATATGGTGAGTCTTCGATCCAACATTAGCGTCTATGGAATCATGATTAACATTTCTTTTATTCTCATCATGAGTTTCCTTTAGTACCCTTTCATCCTTAGTGCCCATTTCTTGTAGCAACTTATTCATATTTATCTTCAATTCGTCCATGTATGTCTTCAAATCTATCTTCAAATCATCCATCTTAGCTTCCACATCAATCATCTTAGCTTCTACGCCCTTCTTTAAACAGCCCATCTTAGCTTCTACACCTTTCTTTAAACCATCCATCTTAGATTCTGTTACTTTTTGTGTAAGGGACAGTTGTTGCACTTGGTCTTGTAATTTTGATATATCATGTTGCATTTCTTCCTCTTATTCATGAGTCATTCTAGAGCTTTCAGGTTCCTTACTAGGTGTTTGCATTTTCTTTCCTCGGGGCATCAGTTACCGATAATAATGCTCTACTATGCCCTTTGAATTCCTTCAAAATAAATTTTCAAACCAAGCTTAAGCAAAAATTTAAGAAAATCTACATACCTTTTTTCACTTTGTAGGAGCTTGATATTGCCTCTGATGTATCTTTGTACTTTCCAATCATCTAGTTCTGAATTTGTGACCTCTTTCCAATGCCACAAGTCTAACCCAAATTGGATTCTCCAAGGAAGAGTTATGTGAAATCTCCCACAATGACTTGATTATAGACTAGTTCAGTAAAGCAAACTTGTACGACATGCCACGAGTCACTGTTTCTACCTATGGCTCTGAAAAATGCATACAAGAAACTACAGTCCGTCCTGTTTCTGTACCTTCTTACGAAATTTCAATCCGATCCCTAGGGAGAAAGTTATGACGATTTTCCCCAGGTCACCTGTTTGGAATGTAATTCAGGAGTTTGCAAAAAGACCAAATTCCTCCAATCATATCTCCGCAAATATAGCGCGAAACGCTCTGAAATTCGGACCCAAGATTCAAAGAGATTTCTTCTCAAATGGATTTTTTTTGCGAATTTTGAAACCTCACAGAAAAAAGTTATAGAGAAAATGCCACGATGACCTGTTTGGAGCAGCGAACCCCTAGAATCCAAAGCTCTGATACCAAATGTTATGAAACCAGCTCAAGAAAAGATAGAAAAGATAGATCAACGTCTTAGAATTCAGCCTCTTCTAGGGGGAAACCTCCTTTACATTACATAAATGAACAATTCTTGGATGATTCAAATGATGAAACCTCCTTTCTATATATAGGAGTCTAAGGAGTCACAATATAATCTAGCCGACCTAACAATAATAATATAAAGCCACAAAAATAACAATAGAGGGATTCTATGGGGCACAGTAACAACAATATGGGGGCAATAGGGGCACAACAATATTAATAAGGGGTATAACTACAATAGTAATGGGGTAATCACTAGTATTATAGGGACCCAACAGGGTTCCTTTAGTGTGGTAAGAGATATTCACAAAGTATACACCAATCAAGACATCTCGAGCAAGGAAAATGAAAACCAACATGTCTCTTAGGGGCTTTGACTGTGGTCTCTGGACATTGTCCAAAGGAAGAACAAAATTTTGAAGGGAATCGAGAGGTATTAAGGCCAACTTTTGATCCGAATGGAAAATGGAATCAACTCATGGTATTCATCCACCCATATTATTCATCCACCCATGGAATTTACCCATGGTATTGTAAGTGGCATCCACCCATGGTATTCATTTACTCATGATATTTGCCCATGTTATTGTGACATCCACCCATGGTATTCATTCACCCATGGAATTGACCCGTGGTATTGTAACTGAAAAATACTATAAGTAACAAGTCACATTTTGTAAAAGGACAGATGATCCGCCACAATGTAGCCTTTATAGTTATTATCGGTTTTAATAAAAAGTTTCTTTGTGGTGTTGTTTATTGGGCATTGTCCTCTTTTTCTTCTGGCAATTCAAGTTTTCAGATCTTGGGGGTCTCTACCCCAACATCCATTTCAATCTTTCACATCTTGAGGGCCTTCCCCCAAAGATCTGGATTAGTGGTATCAGAGCAAGTTATGATTCCATGGGAATGAGGGTTTGATGCATATTTCAGTTTCAAATTTTGCAGCAATATTCAACAAACTTCAGGCATGTGCTACGTCCTCCACATAACACTTTCTTGGGCCAAGCACGAATATTTTTTTTTCATTTTATGCAGGAATATTTTTTTGGGTGGCGAGTTTGAATATCAGATATGAAACATTTGGTACAATATTTGCGAAAACAAATAATAGATATGGATTCCTTGTGAAAAAGTACCAAAATTCTAAAAACAAATGGGTCGAATCGGAGTTCGGATGTGGGAGATATCGTTGATTTAAAATCAACTATTTTTTCATAACTTTTGCGATGGCGGAAAAATTGCAGGGCAAATTTGAAATTATGGAGTGTTCAGATAAGGATTTCCATCATATGGGAAGATGCAAAATGGTCCTTCTGCTTCCAAAAATAGGTTGTAATAAATATTTTGAGTTATGTCAATTTTAATTCTGGAGCAGCATTCGAAGCAGGTTCCCATTGGAGACGTGCCCTCCCACCCAACTTTAGTAAGCACCTGCTTCACATTCATGAGTTTTAGCATAACAGTATTCAGCTTGATTTATTTGGAGACGTGCCCTCCCACCCCAGGCTATGTAGGCACCTGCTACTTCATCAACAACTAACATCATGGTTATGGGTTAACCACACAAAATCCTTGTCATCGAAGTCCATTTGCTAGGCCGCACACTGTTAGTATCACAATTGGTCACAAGCATTACAGGGTATCTCTATCCTTGGATCTTCATTTTTCATGGTTGTGGGTCATCCACAAACCCCCACTTCATCTAAGTCTATTTGCTAGGCCGCAAACTGTCAGTATCACAGTTGGTCACAAGCATTATAGGGTATCTCTATCCTCGGATCTTCGTTCATCATGGTTATGGGTCATCCACAAACCCACACTTCATCGAAGTCCATTTGCTAGGCCGCACACTGTCAGAACCATAGTTGGTCACAAGCATTACACGGTATCTCTATCCTTGGATCTTCGTTCATCATGGTTATGGGTTAACCACATAAAACCCTTATCTTCTGTGGCTCTTCATATTCAATAAAGGCTTTGCAAGAGGGAACTTTAAGCAATGGGGACCATTGCTTCTTAAGGAAGGAGGAATGATCCGAATGGAAAATGGCATCAACTCATGGTATTCATCCACGCATATTATTCATCCACCCATGGTATTGTAAGTGGCATCCAACCATGGTATTCATTCACTCATGGTATTTGCCCATGGTATTGTGACATCCACCCATGGTAATCATTCACCCATGGAATTGACCCGTGGTATTGTAATTGAAAAATACTATAAGTAACAAGTCACATTTTGTAAAAGGACAGATGGTCCGCCATAATGTAGCCTTTATAGTTATTATCAGTTTTAATAAAAAGTTTCTTTGTGGTGTTGTTTATTGGGCGTTGTCCTCTTTTTCTTCTAGCAATTCAAGTTTTCAGATCTTGGGGGTCCCTACCCCAAGATCCATTTCAATCTTTTAGATCTTGAGGGCCTTCGCCCCAAGATCAAATACTATAAGTAACAAGTCACATTTTGTAAAAGGACAAATGGTCCGCCACAATGTAGCCTTTATAGTTATTATCGGTTTTAATAAAACGGGTCAATTCCATGGGTTAATGAATACCATGGGTGGATGTCACAATACCATGGGCAAATACCATGATTGAATGAATACCATGGGTGGATGCCACTTACAATACCATGGGTAAATTCCATGGGTGGATGAAAAATATGGGTGGATGAATACCATGAGTTGATGCCATGTTCCATTCGGATCAACTTTATTAACCAAAGGTTCGCAACAAGAAGAACCCTCAGATAACCAGAAACAATCACAAGGACATCAGGCCCAACCAGATGGTTTAGAGGAGGAGAAAGCCCAAATATTTGGTTCTAAGAGGAAGAAGGGAAAATGTATCAAGAAAAATCTAGAAAACACTAACTTAGTCCTTAGGGTGGATATTCAAATCGATAGTTCCATGGCAGCATCAGAGCTAATCATTGTTGGCAGAGAAAAAGGAAGATTTTTTATAGCAAGCTATATCATCGAATGGATATCAAAGGCTTAGAAGGAGGCTCTAGAAAACAAATCTGAGGTTATCAACTTAGCATGGGGATGGTTCATGGTTCAGTTTAGAAAACATGAAGTGCTAGAATGGATCCTAGAATGGAACTGGTGTTTTGGTTTCTCACTGATTTTGTTCAAAATATAGACTCCTCTTTTTAATACAAAAAGAGAAAAACTCAAGGAGGTTCCAGTTTGGGTTTACTTACTAGCCTTGCCTCCTCAGCTCTAGATTATAGATGTTTTTAAGGTAATAGGAAACAAATTGGGCCTCTTCCTAGCATCAAACATGTCTTTTAAGGTTACAAAAGCTAGGATAGCGGCTCCAATCATGGTAAAAATAAACCCGAGAGAAGGACTAGATGAAAAAATTGGTCTACATCTTCAAGGGTATAAACACTCTCAGTTAATTCATATTAGGAACTGCCCTTCTAGTGCCACAAACATGGCCATGTAGCTCGAGACTGTCTCCTCAAATTTTGTAGAAGGATAAGGCAACGAGGGAACTTAAGAGAGGAAGGGGATGATGAAGTCAGTGTAGAAAGGGTAAATCAGGTTTAGGAAGTGGGTGAATAGAGGGAGAATTTTCTCATCTAGAGGGCAGTAGAAGTAGATCCTCAATAGGTTTTATTGTGCCAAGATACTTTGAGGAATGATCGACGATTGGAAGCATAAGTTTTTCATGAAATCTAAGGCTTCCTCCCTCAGATTGTGGGTACTATATTACACTCGTATTCTTCTTTATCCTCTATTACGCACTCATTGCTTGATGTTGGTTTAAGGCCTAGTCCTTCTAGGCCGAAAAATATAGATTTTTCTCTACGCTGTAATTTATCAAATGCTCTAGACAATATCATAACCTCCATCCTTGTTTTAAATCAACCTGACATCCCTCTTCTTGTTAAAAAATTTTGTAGTTCCCCTTCTTCGTCCTCTTTGGCCTCTCACTATAACCTTTTCCCAAGGGACAAGAATGATTTCTCCAGTGCCTCCATAGGGGGACTTGGAGAAGTTCAAGCTCCAACTAGAACTGGGAAATCTAGAGGTAGGGAAACAAACATCTCCAAATCCCAATGAAATCCTAAATTGGACATATCTGATGGGAAAAAACTTTCTTCGGAAGGGGCGCTTAGAGCGGCGCAATCCCCTGGGAAGGTTTCTAAATGATTGTTTTGTCTTTCAATTACAGAGGGTTTGCTAGAACCCGCAAGAAGCTAGCTCTAAAATTCCTTATTAATGACTATGGCCTGGATGTCCTAATCCTTCATGAAACCTTAGGTAATGGAGAAATTGTGTCGGCATCACTCAATAAAATGATGTTAGGATGGGTTTTTGTGACCTCTTATGTGAAGGGAAGATCAGGGGGGTCTAGCTATAGGCTTCAAAGCTAGTTTCTTCAGACTCTTAAATTCGTGAGGCTCAGAACTAGTCTTGGGCACATATGTCTACTCCTTTGAAATAAGAATGGATCTCTCTTTTATCAACATAAATGGCCCATGCCATGACATGGTCACATTTTGGAACTCTCTCTTGTTAAAATATTTCATGAATGGCCTAAATGTCGTGGTGGGAGGGTACTTAAACTTTTCCTTAGGTATGTCTGAGACCTGGGGAACTCAAGCCCAAGTTGACCCTTTGGCCAATTTCTTCACAATAAAATTGATGGCCAGTAAGCTTATACACATGAATCTTATCAAATACAAACCAGCGTGGAGGAACATGTGCATAGGCTTAACTAAGGTGACCAAGAGGTTAGATTGATTCATGATGACTGAAAACTTGATCAACAAAATATATCTATTTAGACAATGGGTGTGAACAGGTGGGGAATCTAATAACTTCCCAATATTACTTGAATTTAAAAGGTATCAGTGGGAAGCGCGTAAGCATTTTCAAATTTAATCTCGCCTGGTTGCAAGAGGAAACATACAATGGATTGGCTAAGGCCACTTAGAACCTATACAACCTAGATCAAGTACTTTCCATAGCCCACCAATTTATCGAGAACCTCAAAAGAATGAAACATGCTACTATCATTTGGAAGAAACAAAAGAGGATGAGGGAAGAGGTGGAATTAGAAAGCATTGAAGAAGAAATGGAGAGAATGGAAAGCTCGAAGGGAGACATGTATGAGAAGGAAGAATCCAGGGAAATAATAAAACAACTGGAATGTTAAAAAATGAAGACATTAAAGGACAAAGAAGATAAATGGAGACTGAAAAGTAGAGCTATATGGTTAGCTAATGGAGATGAAAACTAAAAAAAAAATCAAAATTATGCGAGGGGAAGAAAGAATATAAATACTATATGGGAAATGCGTAAATCATATGGTAGTACAACAAAACCTTTTGATGAACTTGCCTCTCTAGGGAAAGACCACTTCAAGACTCTATTTAGAGCACCTGAATAAGAAACCATCGCAAAATTAAATCAGGTTGCCCAATTGTTTCCTAGATTTTTGGAGGAGGAAGACAATGAACACCTTATGGCCCCAATTACAAAGGGGAAGTGGAAGGTGATGTTAAATCTATGAAAAAGGATAAGAGCATGCCTGATGGATGGACTATTGAGTTATTCCAACACTTTTTTGAGCTTATTGGAGATTATCTTCTTCGGGTTTTGGAGGACTCTAGGATTAAGAATCAAATTTACGATCCCTTCAACTCTACTTTATTTGCCTTAATTCTGAAGAACGATGACCCCCAGTATTTTGAAGAATTTAGACCAATATCTCTTTGCAACTACATATATAAGATAATAGCCAAGTCATTTTTATTTGCCTCAAACCCATTTTATCAAAGAACATCTAGAGGGAACAATTTGGTTTTCTAGATGTATGCCAAATTCACAAGGCTATAGGAGTCATCGAGAACGCAATGCACAACCTTAAAAAGAGCATAACAAAAGTTTTGAGAGAAAAAATAGACTTGTCTAAGGCATATAACATCTGCCCAAAATTGTAAGGGAAATCCTGCATGCAATCTCATGCACCTTGCATGCTCCATGATTGTCTTGTTCATCCTTTCTCACACACCATTTTGCAGTGGTGTTCCTAGAATTGCCTTCTCTCTATGAATTGCATGCTCTAAACAATATTTATCAAAATATTTGTTGCAGTATTCACCTCCATTCTCTAATCTAATACACTCCAACCTTTTTCTTGTCTCATTCTCAACCAAATCTTTCCATTTCTTGAAAGTATCAAATACATCATATTTATTTCGAATACAATAAATCTAGGTTTCCCTAGTTGCATCATCAATAAAAGTAACATAATAATGAGAGCCACCTAGAGATGATACCTGAGAAGGTCCCCATACATATGTGTGCACAATATCTATTTTTCCGATCTTCTTTTCCTTCCCAACTCTCATAAACCTGACTCTCTTTTGTTTTCCATAAACACTAATTTCATAGAAACCCAAATTAACATGGTTCAAACCTGGCAACAAATTTCCTGAGTGAATAATCTGCATCCCCTTCTCACTCATGTTCCCAAGCCTATGATGCTAGAGTGTTGTATCTGTTCCTGTGGAGGTTAAAGCATTAATATAATTAGAAATATTATTGCATGAATACAATGTATCAAACTTTTCTTCTTTTACTATTATCACGACTCCTTTAGTGACCTTCCAAGTTTTGCCTGTAAAAGTTGTTAAACAACCTTCACCTCCCAACTACCCTGTTGAAATTATATTTTTCTTCAGATCTATAAATTGGTTTCCATTTTTTTGCCTTATAAAAACCTTACCCATTCCAACGATTTGACAAGGTTTATCATCACCCAGACGAACCTGTCAAAAATCTCCTTGAACATAGTCATGAAAATGTTTCCTATCAGGAGTGGCAGGGAATGAGGCCCCTAAATCTACCACCCAAACATCAATAATATTATCTAATGAAAGAATCAAAGCATCTTGCAACACATCACCTGTCACATTTTCTTCATGATTGTTCTCTTGTTGACCATCTCCTTCTTTTCGCTTCCGATATTTGCAGTCTTTCTTCAAGTGCCTTCTTTCCCACATTTCCAACACACTATCCTAGATCTAGATTTTGATTTGCTTTTTCATGACTTACTATGATTTCTTGGGCTCCTTCCTCTTTCCATTTTTCCCCTAGTCTATGCAGTCAAAGCAATACCTGATATCTCACTGGAGCTTTTCCGTCACATTTCCTTGCTAAGGATGGCACCAACAACATCATCAAACTTTAAATTACTAGATCCAGAGACAAAGTTACTAGTAGCCATAACTAGGCCATTCCAAATTTCTGGGAATGGGCGCAAAAATAACAGAGCCCTAACTTCACTATCAAAATTTACCACTATAGAACTTAACTTGCTAGTAGCTGTGTTAAATTCATTTAAATGATCACCAACATATCTACCTTCTAACATATTCATATTAAATAAACGCTTCATAACAAATACCTTATTTAAGGCCGGGGGTTTTTCATATAGTTTGGCTAATGTCGTCATTAAACCTTTTGTTGTAGTTTCCTTTGAAATGTTGAATACCACCGACGCTGCCAGACATAGTCATATTGTTCCTAGTTCCTTTTTGTCAAGAATCTCCCATTATGCGTCTATCATACTCGTCAGCTTCTTTGATTTTCTGCTTAATGGTAGGTACATATCTTTCTGATACAAATAATATTCCATCTGCATCTTCCACAACTAATAGTTTTGGTCGTTAATTTCTCGACCCTAAAACTACCATCTTTCACCATTGCTCCCACTTGAACTAGGAACCCTTCTCTTCTATGAGTTTATCAACAAAACAAACCTTCGAATTTGATACCAATTATTAGAAATTAATTAACAGATCAATGAAACACATACAATATTGAAAAAAGACATAAAACAAGAGAGACACAGATATATGTGGTTCACCCAATTTGGGATACATCCATGGAGAAACCATTAGTCCTTCCTTTTATATTATCCAACAAAATGAAGAGATACAACCTACATCAAATCCATTGTAATTTCCTCTTTTCTCTCACACAGCCTCCTCTCCCTCTCTCGCTCAGAATAATAATACACAATCACAATACATATCCCTCGTATAAATCAAGGGTTGCCTTCTAGGGAAAAAAAAACCCTAAATTAACATAACTTCTACGTTAGATCATATGCCTAATGAACAATCTAGATTGACTATGAAATTACAATATTTACAAGGTAATCATGACCCCCACTAAATCCCCCTAATGATGATTAAACGAGCGACAATGCTGCCCCGTTAGGAACAAGGATCCAATACGGTTGAGACCAAAAACCTCTGAATAATCAGGAAGATAATCAGGCTCCACACCTGACACCTCCAAGTCGCACTTTGAATCATGCTATTGGGAATGGAATCCCCCCACAGCAGGTTTTGGGGCTCAAAGCCCAAGTTTTGGTCAAAGATGTTGTAAAACTCCGCGAATTGCGGGCGCAGAGCACGACGTAGGTGTTAAGTCATAGGGTTGTACGCCCTAAAGTAATGTAATGTAATGTAAAGTCATGTCAGCCTACCCATGGTCCACTGATCATGGAATTATATAAATAGAGCGAGGCTCTAAGTTGTAAAGGTAGTTGATGATAGAGTGAGTAGCGAAGGAATGGTTCGAGCTTAGAGGAGAATTCTAAGTGTCTTGGGTTGTAGTAGTAGGAAGAGGCTCTGCAGCTGAGTGCACAGAGGCCTAGTAGAGTCCGCAGCTGAGTGCGCAGGGCAGAGTTGAGACTGTAATCGAGATCTAAAGCTAATAAAGAAAAGTTTATCCTAATTCTGTGCATCTAATCTTGAATCATTATTCTATTGTTGTGCATTACTTTTACTCTGTTTATTTACTGTGTGCAGTTGAGTAAATGCTTGTATGATTCAGAATACTTACATATGAAAATAATATAACAAATCAGCTAACAGTGCATAATTAGGAAATATTCAGGTAAATAGCAAGGATCGCACTACGAATCGGACTACACGAAGACATCATCACAGGCCGTGAGGTGCCCACTGGTGCGCGTAGCACAGTGAGCGCAAAGGTTGGATCGGGTACCAATCCCCACATATCAGACATCCCCAGGGTGCGAAAACCTTGTTCTAGCACCCTCCCATACTACTTCAAGTGAGACCTCAGTCTGCGCTCCACGGACTATTGCCGAAAGGGCCAGTATTATCGGGATTTGTTTAGCTAAATCACCTCTTAACCTGGGTCAGGCCCCACTAAGCCAATAAATGGTTATGTTGCCGAGACCAGGATCTGCATAAAGGATGTCTCATGTCATGCCACTGGAACCTTGCAAAGAAAGAAATTGAAGAGTGGTTGGACAAGAAGATTCACGAGTTCAAGGCACAGGAAAATAGAAATCCGTGAGTATCTAAGGAACAGTGGTTGGAGCTCTACTTGTACACTGAAATCCACGAAATTTTCTTTGCATATTTTCCGTCTGAGTTGTAGGAGTGGATCACAAAGTTAGTAGATTGTCAGGGAAGGTGTAGGCTCGAAAAACCAATAGTGTGGACTTCAGAACTAATGTGCAGACTAGAAGCCTTAGAAGATAAGATAGCGTAAGTTGTGGACCACTTGCTCGACCAAATAATAGGAGGATTTATCACTGAGTTCACGATAGACACAACTGTCAGCTATAGTGAGGTAGAGTGACGTTTTCTCAAGGGACTGCGAGGTAAGTATATTAAATCTTTGAACACTTGTATTAAGATGTTATTGTGTGAAAAGCGGGTTATGTAAATAAATTAATGTTTGGGACTACGCGGAGCAGAAATATCTACAAAAGAGGAAGTAGTGAGGAGTTGGAAAACAGTCCCTTAATTTCACCCTCATGGGAAAGCGAGGAGGAGCTCACGAAAGTCTCTCTGAGAAGTGCAGTCAGTTTGATAAGACAGAGAATTCCATGTTTACCACCCCCACCCACACCGCCACCCATTTCACCCCCCTCACCTCCATCTCCACCCACTTCGCCTCCACCACCACCGCAATTCAATATGGCGAGTGCGATCAAAGTACCGATGTTCAGAGGAGTAGGAAATGAAGATCCAAACCAATTCTGGTTCATTGTAACAGTAGTATGGGAAGCACAGGGTGTCATGGATGATAATATTAAAAAGGCTACGTTGGTCAGTGCGCTGTAGGATCACGCATTAACATGGTATATCAAGCATTCTAATGACCACCCGAACACAGGAATTGCAGAGATCCAGACCACATTGAACAGGGAATTTAGTAGGCCAAAAGCAGACACAATCAATCATCGGGTTTAAATAAATCACAATGCTCCCAGGCGAGACCCCCTAGGATCTAGATCAAAGGCTGAAGAGTATGATCCACGATCCAATATGACGTTAACAAATGCACAACATCGTGCATGGTTTGTGGCCTCACTTACGCCGCACTTAAGGATGGCGTTGTCACAGCAAAAACTTTCTACCCAGGCTGAAGCATTGGAGATGGCAATGAGATTGCATGAGACCCCTATAGAAGACCCTGGGTTGGGAGTCCAACAAATCCACGCACAACTATAGAATCTGTGTCTGGAGATGCAAAGTTTAAAATAGGACAGGATAGCTCGGCCGAAGGTGCGTGAGGATGTATGGTGCATAAAATGCAAAGGCCAAGGGCACGATAAGGACCATTGTCCAGTGTTTGCGAACTACTTGGCAGGGGGAGGGCCAATTCCATTAAGGCTGGAGGCACAGGCAGGGCTGAGTGCAGCATCTACATTATGGTGCGCGATATGCTAGATAGGAGGAAAACACACCATGGATAATTGTCATTTGTTGTAGAAGTATACGCAGACGTCCCAACAATTGTTTGTAATTTCTGCAAGTCGATAGGCCGTGACGAACGCACCTGCCAAAGCTATGAACTAATGATGGATCAAACTCCTGCCTACAGGGTGCAGGCCGAAACGCGATCCCTCGACCTAAATGCAGGGATGGCGCGCACTGGTTTTCAAGGATGCGGTTGGGGTTGAGGTGGAATGGGACTAGGAAGGGGTCGTGGCCAGATTATTTGTTACAATTGCAGAGGTCCAGGGCATTATGCCCGTGATTGTATGAACCCGACTAGGATATCATGTTGGTATTGTAATTAGTTTGATCATGAGGTAAAATACTTCCCTTTGCTGATAGCGAAGATGCCCGAAAAGGGGGTACTCCAACCCCCTCCAACCCAGAATTTACAAATGATGAGGTCTGAATCGTGTGAAGAAGACCTAAATGTAATCATGATGCTTAGGAGCGGTGTGACAATGTGAGATGATAAAGGGAAGTAGCCATAAGAAAGTGTGTGGGTTCGCAAGGCTCCTACAAAGGTACACGATTTTGATTTAGAACGTGCGAAGGAGACATTCATGGAAGCTAAGAAGAGCTTCACGGAGGCCTCCACTTCAGGTAGTAAGGATCAACTAGAATAAAGGATGGATCCTCCCATGCTCACTACCTTTTTGGAGACATGAATGAAACTACTGTGCGACAGCAAGG
This sequence comes from Pinus taeda, assembly GCA_000404065.3. Taxonomy (NCBI): domain Eukaryota; kingdom Viridiplantae; phylum Streptophyta; class Pinopsida; order Pinales; family Pinaceae; genus Pinus; species Pinus taeda. The sequence continues at coordinate 144,469 of APFE030369883.1, forward strand.
CAGTCAAAGGGCTACAGGAACTTATCACTAGGTGCGCGGGGTCAGGAGAACCGCACGTGATCCCAAAAATTGGAAAGCATGCAATGCACACAAGAAGGGAGATGATGTTGACTGCGCAAATAGGTGAGTATGAAATGGATTCGATAATCCTAGATTTGGGTTCGAACGTGAATGTACTACCAAAGAAAACATGGGAATGCATGGGTAGACTTGCATTACAATGGTCCCCTATTCAGTTACAAATGGTGAACCAACAAAATATTTTGCCCAAGGGAAGATTGCAAGGGGTAACAGTCGATATTGAAGGTGCGAGCGCGTAGGCGGATTTTAAAGTGATAGATATTGTCGATGATAGTAATCCCTATCCCATGCTACTAGGAATACACTTGGCTACCAATATGAACAGAGTCATAAATCTGAAGAAGCGCAAAATGACCTTTGAGAAAAAGTCACTACGCGTAGTAGTACCACTGGACCCAGTCAAAGGAGTGCGATGCATTGAACCAGTGCACGACAATGATAGTGATGACGATCTCGACTATATCTACAAGATAACTACACAAGGAGAGGATACGATGAATCCGACTGCAGATGGAAGGATTTTGTGGGAGCGCGAAAGCTCCTGCACTTCAGATTCAGATGAAGAAATAGAGAGATGGTAGAATCAGCTGCATGAAGTAACAACGCTGAACTGCAACATGATGATCAGTTCATTGCGTTGTGTAACAACAGAGGCAAGGGAGTTGCCGACATTTGATGGATTGATAGCGATGGATGAATTTCTGAGTAAATTTGAAAGTGCAGTACTAGAGCAGTAGCGGTTCGATGCGCTAAAGGGGGCACACCCGCAACACCCACACAGTGGTGGGGTACGCATCAAGGAACTTTTGAAGATTGGTACGGATGCAGAAGAATGATGTGCCTACATTTTGGAAAACCCCAACTTCGAACGAAAGCTAATCAGATGGGGCGGAACAACTTGCATGCCCACCTTTCCCGATGGGTACAGACATATGTTGTACAATTCGCACAAGTGCACATCACCCCCAGCCTAGAGAATCAGAACAAACCACAGCAGCAAGAAGGGTGACGCGTGTTACCAATTCTCCATGATGAGGCATTTGATAGGGTGTGCGAAGTACTGAACAAGGTTCAGCATGCGAGACGAACTGATTGGAACCTGCGCGTGCCAGTTGTTCGATGGGCCTATAGGACCATGTGCAAAAACCTAAGCATGGAGAGGATTCCAGAAATGCGAAACAGAGTAGAAACTGAGATTTATGAAGGGAATACCAAATGGAATCCACACGTAATAGCTCTCACAGTTACGGCAACGCACGAAGACCACGACGAAGGAATTGCACAGCTACGCGAGAACGACCATATAAGGATTTAGGAAGCCATTCAATGAGGGAACCTTAGAATTCATGAACTTGAGGGAGGTCAGGTACGATTAAGGAAGAAAAGCATGTTGATGGACGCTAAGATCAAAGGCTGGAAAACAAGGTCACGCAAGCATGTCTCATCGATAAACCAAGGATGACAAGGAAAGATACGGATGGTCATAACACTGCATTAGAAGATTGTCACTGAGAATTTATGACCCTGCTAACAAGGTTGAGACCACACCTTACCGAATGCAATAACAAGGAGAGCACACCACATAAGGTAGAAGACGCGGTGCTAGTGGTTTCGAGGGAAAGTGAGGAGTGTCCATGGGCTATGCTAGAAGGTGAGTTGTAGTCTCGCACAGGTGGTGCGACCACCTGACTAGTCGTAGGGAGCACAGTCTCAGTGCTCCAGACAATTGAAAGAGAGTGCGGGACTCTAAAAGAGTCTGTTTTGGAACTGTGCGGTGAAGGAGGTGTGTGCAAAATCAACATGGTACAAGGTTCGCGCCCGTGCATGGGGGGCTGCGTTGCCGCGCGGGTCAACTGGTAAGTAATCATTGACATCATTGTTCATGACGAGATGTCCAATTTAAGGCAAAAGGGAGCGTGCGGCAGGCAATTAAGAGACGAATTAAAAGCTAGATTTGGGACGATCTACCGCCAAGAATGCATGAATGACTCAGAATTGGGGGAAATAGTCAAATTCAAATTCAAAAGATGCTATAGAACTCCCAAGGCTAGCTATGAGACAACATTTGTTTGTTTGATATTTGAGCTATTACGAAGAGCACAGAGTGTTGAGCGCCAAGCAGTATTTGAGCCCCCAAGTTTGTGAACAACCACAGACAGTTCAAACAAGATGACAACTACCAGGAGAGGTGTGGGTTTTGTAGAGAGTACTGCCGAGGAAGTCATGAAAAGCCCTACGGTGCAGGTGGGGGATGCGCTGAAAATTTTGAAATCACCTCAGACGTCGAGGCCCAAGAAGGATAAATAGGTAGTGGGACCAGTTCACATGTCCCCGCGAAATCTGCGGTTTGGTAAACTTTCCATGGAAGAAAAGGGCAAGGTGGTCAACCTTGAGATAGATGATGAGGAGGATGACCTCCAGGCTCTTGTAGATGAGATAGAGGCAGATGAAGAAATGGAATAAGACATCCAGCCAATGTGTGCTGCAGCAAAACTACCTGAGTACGTTCCTTCGTGGAAAGGGAAAGCTAAGGTACCCAAGGATTTGGATATCGCTAAGAGCGCACTCTAAACCTTGCTCCTCCCAGATGGAATTCTATTTGAGGGCTTGGCCTTGGGCCACATGCCCACAATGAAATTTGAAGACTGGGACCTTGCAGACAGCGAAAAGTTCCCACATTTACAGATGGAGAACCTCATGAAATAGAGCAAGGAGGGGTTAGTTACAGTGCTAGAGCCACAGAAATGGTTGTGTGGTGTGGAGCAGGTCGAGCTACTCCACCTACTATGGATTCTGCATTTTCACCGTGCACCTATCACGATCTTTGTCATCAGGAAGCTGCTTTTCCTAGTGCACGATGGGTACTTATGGCTGAAGGAGCCTGTTCCCATCATGGCAGAGCTTATCCACTCGATTTCTTGACTTCCCTATAAGGGAAAGGACCCCGCGGAGATAGCGGGCAAAAGTGGAGATTTGGCACTCGCAAAGGCCATGAAGAAGAAGTACAAATTGGAAAAGAAGAAGAGAGGCTACGTAATAAGTAGCATTAAAGACAAAGGGGTGTGTGTAGCCACCCAACTACTGGCTATGAAGGTGATGAGAAAATGTTGCAGAGATGAGGTACCAGTGTTGGTCGTTGCGCTGGCAGAACAATGCGCGGAGGGGGTCCAATTCAACTGGGTTGAATTCCTCTGTGAAGAATTCCTAACCAACTACAAGGAAGCTTAGGAGCAGGGCAAGACCTTCCACTACGCGTGGTTGCTCTTGTCTATCTTACTAGTGACTGGGGAACTACCTGAGGATAGTCAGTTCCCTCATATTGAATAGGACTTGCCAGAGGCTACAAAATATGTGTCACTCTGGGCTACAAAGGACGTTGCACGGATCCATGAGACTATGATCTTCTAGGTGCTCATGGAGACGAGCATCCAGATGTGGATTAATTGAAGGCCATGCCTATCCCCCACAGTGTACAACAGTCTACAGAGCTTTGCAAACTTCAAGGTGGATATGCACAATGTGTATATCAAGGCACGTAAGGATCTGATGCAGACCTGGACCAAGCTTCCTTTCATCGCAATTGATGACGTTGTCTTCTCCATGCTCGACTCATGCCCTGCCAAGTGGTGTGCCCCAGATCTGGCAGAAAGGGATAGAACAGTAGCATAGAAGCAGAAGGATGTAACCAAGTTGCATGTCACGAAGTTGGCCCAGTAGAGGCGCAACGAACAAGCGGCCATGAAGGTAAGGGCCGCCCGCAAAGCAGCAAAGGTAGCTGCAGAACAGGAAAAGGTCATCGAAAGAGTAATAGCAGCACAAGCAATAGGGGCCACTGCGACATGGGAGTAAGGAGGCCAGGATGTGTCTACAAGACAGGGACTAGATACAACAAAAGGTGCGGACCTAAGCACAACGTCCACTCAATTGAAACGGCCGCACGTCATGGAGCGGTCAGGTCCATGAAAGAAGGCCAAAGCTTCCAAATTGGACATCGAGCCAATTACATTGACAGAGGGTGACCTTTATGACATTGGCAAAACAATTCACGAGGTCACCCAGGAAGCTATGATGAAGCAACAAAATGTGTTGGGGGCCCTAAGGCTGCAGCTGCAGGAACTTCAGGTGCGGGCACCACAGGAAGGAACAATAGCCGTAGGTACATCAGCAATGGAGCAGCTGCTGCGGCAAGGCTGGGCAACACCATAGTGCTACCGGAAGAAGCACTAACAACAAAAAGCGAGGAGGACAGAGCCGCGGTGGGCAGGATCAAGGGACTTTGCCTAAACTTGGTTGCCCTTCTACGAGATACATTATACAAGCTGCAGGATGGAGCAACAACAGAACTCTGCACTAGGGAAGGACGCGCAGTGCAGATGCTCAGTGAATAGAGAATCAACATTGAGAAGCTTAATCTATAGCACGATGAAGTGCTTGCACAGAAGCAACAGCTGGAGAAAATGGTAGAGGAAGCATGTCACCGCGTTCCAGAGCTAGAAATCGTGGTAGACCTACCAGTTGGAGTTCGAATCCACAAATTAGCTAGTGGATTCTGAGAGGCAAAGGAGGAAGCAATGAGGGTACAGTTGGACCTCAACCTTCAGATTGTTTAGACGCGATTAAAGGCGCAGTCCTCTACACCCCTGGAAGTTAGGGAACAATGCGTTGACACTATTCAAAAAGGGTTGGAGGAAATAAGCCAGGCAGAATTGCACCGCTATGTTGGAAGAATCCTTCGTGGTCCTCACTTCATTACAGGAGGACCCCAACATACAGCGCCTGGAAACAAAGGTGTGGGAGCTTCAAGTGCAGTATGATAGTGTGTGTAGAATGGCGCAGACAGTTGTCCTGACCCAATGGCTTGTGAAGCTACAACAGGCAAAGGCATTGAAGGAACAGGTGGATGCCGCATAGCAGAAAGAGGCAGTCCTTAAAGTGCACATCTAGCCTTGGATTGATGAGGCCTTCCTCATCACTGCAGACATCGAAGGAAATCTCACACAGATGAAGGTGATGCATGCCTTGAGATAGGGATTTTCCCCTGCCACTGAGAATTCGACCGAAAGAGTGGAGCAGATCTAATAAACTGCAAAACAGTGCGATGCGGACCTCCGTGCAATGCAAGATCGGTTGGAAGGACTTCGTGCCAAGATCGCCACACCAACAAAGTGACTCGGGACAAGTCATGATGATTGTATTGGGGGCCTATTGGGCATGGAATTGTTGACCTAGGTTGTCATTGATGTCAATATGGCAATATTCTAGATACTAGATGATGATATGAAGCCAAGGGGAAGCAGAACAGATGCATGAAGAAACATGAGCAAGGCCATCAGGAAAGCCAAGCCATGAGGAAGAGTTTGTTAACGGAGGAGTTAAAAAAAGAGGCATATTAAAGCTATTGCTTATGCTTAAGAGTATTGCAGAATATCAGTGCAAGAGAGGCATATCGGAAAAGATAGAAGCCATCAAGGTATGAAGGTATCAGAGAAAGTCATTGAAACACATTGCAAAGCCAAAGGAAGACATTCGAGCAAGAGGAGCCACATCGGAGGAGCATCACATGTAATACATGCCCAAGAAGAACCGAGAGGAAGAAGTCATCAAAAGAGGAGTTAACGCATCAGAGGAGTATTGCAAAATATCAAAGCAGAGCATATCGGAGGAGCATAAACAAAGCTATTGGAGCTACAGGAGGAATCATATCAGGAGTATCGGGAGTAATATATGCCAAAGAAGAACTATCAAAATCCAAAGGAAGACCGATCAGAGGAGCAGAGAGGAAGAGCAGAATACATATATATATGCAGAAGAGTACATAAAGCGGAGGACATAGAGAAACAGCGAAGCAGTATATAATATAAACAGAGTTAATGGAGTGGAGTATATATATATATATATATTGAAGAAATCATATCGGGGGGGGTTCTATTATGTGCCACTACCTGAAACCCCTGACTACGATAGACATGTGCGAACTCGACGATATATATGTCTGGGTGTGTAAATAGTTGAAGTTTGGCTAAGTGTTTCGAAGCGGGTTTTTAGTGTATTTCATATGTATCCTTGTATTCCACTTAAGCCTTGCACATTAAAATATGCGATTCAATATATATATATATATATATATATGATACATATGCGGACCCGCTACAAATTATAAAGTGCCCTATTGATATATCACATCCGCGGTAATCGAGATATATAAAGGGTTGTCACCCCCGAAAGTGTTGATTGCACTAAAGTATGCAGACCTGCTGCAACATTGCAATATGACTTAATATTATGTCGCATCGGCCATATCACAAGTGCTTAAGGCCTTGCTGCATTGAAAGCGTCGATTGCGATATATGTTGTGGACCCGATGGTCCTATTGTAACACACCCTAATGCTATATCGTGTCTGCCATGTTAGAAGTTATCCATTGCAAGTCTTAAAGGGACAGCGCTACAATCTGTCGATTGCGATTACACAACGGACCTGATGAAGTTATAGATGCGGGCATAATGCATTTGAAGTCCAGACTTAAGCGGTCGGTCGGGTTTTTTTCCATGTATTCCTGTGTATTCCATGTATTTCCCGGGGTTCTGAAGCCCAAATGCATAAATAAACGCTTCCGATAGTTCAGTGGACCTGAACGACTGCGATTGCGATTGTGACGTGGCATGTGGGGCCTCCTTGTTGGTATTATCTCTCAAATGAAATCCTCCGTAAACAATAAAGTCCAGTGTATGAATATTATTATTGAAAAAGGGCCTCTCTGTTATAATTTTTATATGCAACATTTTTTCTTTGTAATTCGGTCCTCTCTTTTGAATTAATGTGCCCGTGAAGCATTGGTTAATTCAAATAGGCAGAGCAAGCTAAAGCAACCAAAGGATCAGGAAGCTGAAGAAGCAAGTGAGCGCAGAGGAAACTACAACGCCCAAAGGAGGTAATCCGAAGGATCAAGCGAGCGTTGAAAAAGCCGAAGAGCCAGCGGAAAGAGGAAACCAACAGTCAGGCCCATCAAGCATATAAAAATAGAGAACAAGGAAAGTTTAAGGTGGTCGAAAAACTAGAAGAAACAGAGGCAGCCGTAGGTCCAGCAGAACAAAAAAGGGCCGAAGGTCCAACAAGACAAGAGGCTTTCGAAGGACGAGCATCTCTATTGATCATGTTACCCTATGATGAATTAATCAGGTACATAATGCAGTCTGTAGAACAATTCTGTGATGTAATAAATAAAGTTTTATCTGACATTATTTGAAGGGAGAAGTAGCCAGTAGAGAAGCAGTCATGCTGAAGCATTTATTGTGGCAGTAAGAAAAAATGTTTGAATAGAAAGTTGGTTCTTGTGAAGAGATTAGTGCAACTAATAGTAGACTCACTAAAGCTGTGTGCAGACATTATCAGAGATCATGATGGCTATTGCAGACTCTGTGTGGACAGCATGAAGAGTTGTAAAGACTCCTTCTAAGAAGACTGGTTGCCATTGATGTTGTAGCATGGAGACTACAGTGAAGCTGTAAACAGACAGAACTCAGTAAAGAAGAATTCTGAGAGAAAAACATTACTATCAAACATGCCTTGAAAAGATTGGGTCGGAGCCCTTGGAGTTGGTGCCTCAGAAGCTAGAAGGATTGGTTTCCTTGGGATTGGTGCCTCTGAAACTGGAAGGATTGGTGTCTTGGGATTTGGTGCTCTTAAGTCCAAGGTTGGTGCCTTGACAAAAATAGAGTTGGTGCTCTGGAGGTTGGAGCCTCACAAAAGTCCAAGTTGGTGCTTGGCAACATATTGGAATTATATATATATATATAATTTAATTATCTATTATATATATATATATATATATATATATATATATATATATATATATATATATATATATATTATATATATATTGTATCTACTTTATTGCAAAGATTATATTAACAAAAGCATTTATTCTTGTTGCTCATCTTGTGTTCTGAATATAAATGTTTTAACTGGTAAAATAATAGTTGAAAAAGAAATATTGATTCACCCCCCTCTCAGTATTTCCAATAGGAATCACCCCCACAGTAGGTTTTGGGGCTCAAAGCCCAAGTTTTGGTAAAAGATGTTGTAAAACTCCGCGAATTGTGGGCGCGAAGCACGAAGTAGGGGTTAAGTCATAGGGTTGTCCACCCTAAAGTAATGTAATGTAATGTAAAGTCATGTCAGCCTACCCATGGTCCACAGATCATGGAATTGTATAAATAGAGCAAGGCTCTAAATTGTAAAGGTAGTTTATGATAGAGTTAGTATAAAAGGAATGGTTTGAGCTTAGAGGAGAATTCTAAGTGTCTTGGGTTGTAGTAGTAGGAAGAGGCTTTGCAGCTGAGTGTGCAGAGGCCTAGTAGAGTCTGCAGATGAGTGCATGGACCCCTGCAGTTGAGTGCACAGGGCAGAATCAAGTCTGTAATCGGGACATAAAGCTAATAAAGAAAAGTTTATCCTAATTTTGTGCATCTAATCTTGAATCGTTATTCTGTTGTTGTGCATTACTTTTACTCTGTTTATTTACTACGCACAGTTGAGTAAATTCTTGTATGATTCATAAATGGTTCACAAGTTTTTCCACTAACAAAACATTCTGCCAGCCTGTATGGAATCTCTCTTTAACACCAATAATAATGCATAATTAGGAAATACTGGGGTAAATAACAAGGATCGCACTGCAAATCGGACTACGTGAAGACAACATCACAAGCTGCGAGGTGCCCACTAGTGCACGTAGCACAGTGAGCGCAAAGGTTGGACCGCATACCAATCCCCACATATCAGACATCCCTAGGGTGTGGAAACCTGGTTCTAGCACCCTCCCATACTACTTCGGGTGAGACCTCAGTTCGCGCTCCGCGGGCTGTTGCCGAAAGGGCTAGTAGTAACGGGATTTTCTTGGCTAAATCACCTTTGAACGTGGGTCAGGCCCCACTAAGCGAACACATGCATCTATCTCTGTTTAAAAAAAGTAGTAAGGAGTATTTGAAGGATGAAAATAGAAGGAGAAAGATCATTCTATAACCCTGGCTCTAGTGACTAAGAGGGGTCGAGTTATGGAAAATTTCCTGAGGTATATCTATGTTGAATAGTGAGAAAGTTATGTGGCATATTGCGCAAGTATGAGGTATACCATTTGTGGCACCATTATGTGATGTAGTGTGAAGGCTCCTTGGTTTAAGTATGCATATATGACGCATATATTATGTGGTATTTCGGGCCCTTTGGAAACCTCATCTCTGAGGTATATCTCTGTGATAAAGTGCAGATGTTGAGGCATAATTTCATGACTCTTTTTTCTTCTCTCGGAGTTCTTATCTTTGTGATCTATCTCTTAGATATAGTGTACATTCAGAGGATGATCTTAGTGACATAGTGTAAGTTTTGAGGCAGGTTTGGAGCAAAATTACACGACCTTGTGAAGAATCTTATTTGATCATATTTTTGGTGGGTTGACTTTGTCCTCAGTCATTGGTCATCATACCGGTTAGTTGACTTTGATGTATCTCTTGTTGCGTTGATTCTCTAAGGAAAAGGTTGGTTGGGCTTCCCCCCATTGTGGGGTTTCCCAAGTTAAAATATTCTTGTCTTTTTGTGCATGGTGATCTTTATTTCTCTATTGTATATTTAGTTGAATCTATGAAATATAATTGCTTAATGATATTTTTTTGTGCTAAACAACGTACATATCATTGGAAGTAATTATCATATTTCAGAAATGAAGTACTTTCATCTAATTGTACTAAAAAATCAACAATTTGGACATGGATTGATTAAAGAATGGTGAAGTATTTGGAACATAATTGTGGTGTATTGTGAAGTGACATGAGTGGAAGTAAAGATGAGTTTAGGGTGATGGATCTTAGAGTTTATGCTAGAAAGCTCCTAGGTTTTGCTGCAATATGGCTACGTTGACAGTACAGTTGGAAGACCGCGTCAGAGCCCTGTCAACATCTGTTCATCAGAAGGAAGTCAGGTGGTTTCAGGTTTCTTTCCACATTGTTTGTAAGAGCAAGTAGTTTAAAGTTGTGGTAAATAATGTTTACCATATTGTTACTTTCACTGTCCGAAATGACTCAGTAGAATGAGGAAGGTATCAGGAGGTTGGGAGAAGTCAGTGGAGTAAAGTGTTGTTTTTACACAAGAGGGAAAATGGTCAACCCTAAAGATTTTGTTGACTTGGAACTTGAGCTGGAAGACATCTTGACAGTTTGGGGAGTTGAGCCTACTCAGCAAAATCTAGACATGGTCAGGCTTCCAACTAGACCCCCAACTATCAAAATGGTTTTCCCTGGGCAAGAGTGGTCAATGAAAGGAGAATCTCAGTTTCTGGTTGATGGTAAGGTTAATTTTGAAAGGGAATCTTTATGGGAAGAAATCAAATCTCAACAGGAGTGTCAATTATTTCCAGCGAAATCCTTAGAACAACCTCTTTTGGAAATGAAAATATCAGTAAGCTCCTCAAACCCCCTAAAAGTTACTACAATTAATCCTCAGTATATTGGGTTTACAAGTGGTTTAGAGGACATATTTAAGAGCTATGGTCTTTGGGGTAGTGAGGGTTTGAAGAATTGTTTTACTCGTGCTCTAATTTTAAAGGACAAGGGCACAGTCCAAAGAGTCGTCAGACCCCTCTCTGTAAATCATTTTCATGATGAGTTGGTGCCAAATATGAGAGATACTCAACCGAAAGGCAGTTCAAAGTCTTTTCGAAGAGAAGAGAGGCTGTTAGACCTCACTGTGTCAAAGGTCAGAGAGTCACAGGGTTCCTTCGGTGCGGTAATAGATACTCACAGAGGATACACCAATCAAGAGATCTCAAGCAAGGAAAATTACCACCAGCATGTCTCTTATGGGCTTTGACGGTGGTCTCTGGAAATTATCCAAAGGAAGAACAAATTTCTGAAGGGAATCGAGAGCTATTAAGGCCAACTTTATTGACCAAAGGTTCGCAACAAGAAGAACCCTTAGATGACCAGGCACAATCACAAGGACATCAGGCCCAACTAGACGGTTTAGAGAAGGAGAACACCCAAATATTTGGTTCTAAGAGGAACAAGGGAAAATGTATCAGGAAAAAGCCAAAAAACCCTAACTTAGTCCTTAGGGTGGATATTCAAATCAGTAGTTCCATGGCAGCGTCAGAGCTAATCATTGTTGGAAGAGAAAAAGGAATATTTTTTATAGCAAGTTATATCGTCAAATGGATATCAAAGGCTTATAAGGGGGCTCTAGAAAAAAAATCTAAGGTTATCAACTTAAGCATGGGGATGGTTCATGGTTTGGTTTAGAAAACACGAGGCGCTAGAATGGATCCTAGAATGGAATTGGTGTTTTGGTTCCTCACTGATTTTGTTCAAAAAATAGACTCCTCTTTTCGACAAAAAAAAAGGAGAAAAACTCAAGGAGGTTCCAGTTTGGGTTCACTTACTAGCCCTACCTCCTCAGCTCTAGATTAAAGATGTGTTTAACGTGATAGGAAACAAATTGGGCCTCTTCCTAGAAGCAAACATGTCTTTTAAGGTTACAAAAGCTAGGATAGTGGCTCAAATCCTAGTAAAAATAGACCTGAGAGAAGGACTGGATGTAAAAATTGGTCTATATCTTCAAGGGTATACACACTCTCAGTTAATTCATTATTAGGAACTGCCATTCTAGTGCCACCGATGCCACAAACATGGCCATCTAGCTCAAGACTATCTCCTCAAATTTCGTAGAAGGATAAGGCAGTGAGGGAACTTAAGAGAGGAAGGGGATGAGGAAGTCGGTGTAGAAACGGTAAATCAGGTTTAGGAAGTGGGTGAATAGAGGGAGATTTGTCCCATCCAGAGGGCGGTAGAAGTAGATCCTCAACAAGTTTTATTGCGCCAAGATGCTTTGAGGAATGATCGATGATTGGAAGCACAAGTTTCTCATCAAATCCAAGGCTCCCTCCCTCAGATTGAAAGTACTATATTACACTTGTATTCTTCTTTATCCTCTATTACGCACTCATTGCTTGATGTTGGTTTAAGGCCTAGTCCTTCCAGGGTGAACAATTCAGATTTTTCTCTGCCCTGCAATTTATCAAATGCTCTGGACAATATCATAACCTCCATCCTTGTTTTAAATCAACCTGACATCCCTCTTCTTGTTAAAAAAATTTCTAGTTCCCCTTCTTCGTCCTCTTTGGCCTCTCACTATAACCTTTTCCCAAGGGACAAGAATGATTTCTCTAGTGCCTCCGTAGGAGGACTTGGAGAAGTTCAAGCTCCAATTGGAACTGGGGAATCCAGAGGTAGGAAAACAAACATCTCCGAATTCCAACTAAAAGCTAAATTGAACATAACTAACGGGAAAAAAATTTCTTCGGAAGGGGCGCTTAGAGTGACGAAATCCCCTGGGGAGGTTTCCAAATGATTGTTTTGTCTTTCAACTGTAGAGGGTTTGCTAGAACCCGCAAGAAGCTAGCTCTAAAATTCCTTATTAATGAATATGGCCTGGATGTCCTAATCCTTCAGGAAACCTTCAGTAATGGAGAAATTGTGTCGACATCACTCAATAAAATGATGTCAGGATGGGTTTTTGTGACGTCTGATGTGAAGGGAAGATCAGTGGATCTAGCTATAGGCTTCAAAGCTAGTTGCTCCAGGCTCTCAAATTCGTGAGGCTTAGAACTGGTCTTGGGCACATATGTCTACTCCTTTGAATTAAGAATGAATCTCTCTTTTATCAACATCTATGGCCCATGCCAAGACATGGTCACATTTTGGAACTCTCTCTTGTTAAAATATCTCATGAATGACCTGAATGTGGTTGTGGGAGGGTACTTAAACTTTTCCTTAGGTATGTCTGAGACCTGGGGACCTCGGGCCCAAGTTTACCCCTTGGCCAATTTCTTCACAAGAAAATTGATGGCCAATAAGCTTATATATATAAATCTGATCAAATACAAACCAAAGTGGAGGAACATGCACATAGGCTTAACTAGGGTGGCCAAGAGGTTGGATCGATTCATGATGACTGAAAACTTGATCAAAAAAATATATCTATTTCAACAATGGGTGTGGATAGGTGGGGAATCTAATCACTTCCCATTATTACTTGAATTTAAAAGGTATCCGTGGGAAGCTCGTAAGCATTTTCAAATTTAATCTCCTGTGGATCTAAGAGGAAAGCTACAATGAACTGTCTAAGGCTACTTAGAACCTATACAACCCAGATTAGGGACTTTCCATAGCCCACCAATTTATTTAGAACCTTAAAAGAATGAAACATGCTACTATTATTTGGGAGAAACAAAAGAGGATAAGGGAAGATGTGGAATTATAAAGCATTGAAAAAGAACTGGAGAGAATGGAAAGCCCAAAGGGAGACATGTATGAGAAGGAAGAATCCAAGGAAATAATAAAACAACTAGAATGTTAAAAAATGAAGACATTAAAGGACAAATAAGAGAAATGGAGACTGAAAAGTAGAGCTATATGGTTATCTAATGGAGATGAAAACTAAAAATATATTCAAAATTATGTGAGGGGAAGAAAGAATATAAATACTATATGGGAAATGCATAAATCAGATCGTAGTACAACAAAACCTTTTCATAAACTTGCCTCTCTAGGGAAAGACCACTTCAAAACTCTATTCAGAGCACCTGAATAGGAAACCATCGCAAAATTAAATCAGGTTGCCCAATTGTTTCCTAGATTTTTGGAGGAGGAAGACAATGAACACCTTATGGCCCCAATTACAAAAGGGGAAGTGGAAGGTGTTGTTAAATATATGGAAAAGGATAAGAGCTTGGGCCCTGATGGATGGACTATTGAGTTATTCCAACAATTCTTTGAGCTTATTGGAGATTATCTTTTTTGGGTTTTGGAGGACTCTAGGATTAAGAATCAAATTTACGATCCCTTCAACTCTACCTTATTTGCCTTAATTCTGAAGAACGATGACCCCCAATATTTTGAAGAATTTAGACCAATATCTCTTTACAACTGCATATATAAGATAATAGCCAAGTCATTTTTATTCGCCTCAAACCCATTTTATCAAAGAACATCTAGAGGAAACAATTTGGTTTTCTAGATGTATGCCAAATTCACAAGGCTATAGGAGTCATCGAGGACGTAATGCACAACCTTAAAAAGAGAATAACAAAAGGTTTGATAGAAAAAATAGACTTGTCTAAGGCATATGACACAATTAGTTGAATCGATATTCACCTATTGCTCACCCATCTGGGTTTTGATATTGCGTTTATCAATTGGGTCATGGGGAGTGTTACAAATGTGAATTTTTCAGTGTTAATAAACAGAGCAGGCTCCCCTTTTCTCCATGCTCAAAGAGGCCTCATACAAGGATTCCGCTTGTCACCACTTATTTTCTTATTGGTTGTTGAAGTTTTAAGCAAGTTGATTCTCACAGCAAAGCGCAGAGATGTGAAAGCAGTTGAGGTAGCAATAAAACTTTTCATAACACATCTTCTATTTGTTGATGATATTCTCATGTTCAGAGATGGGTCCAGAAGGGAACTTCAATAGTTGAAAGAGTCCCTCAACCTATTCCTAAAAGCCACAGGCATGTGTATAAACAAGAAAAAGTCCTCTTTGGTACATGAAGGATTATCACAGGCATAAATTCATAGGGCACAATATTTCCTTCTATTCAAAGAAAAATTTATGAAGGATAATCTCAAATATTTGGGGTTCCACCTTAAACCCAATTCATATAAAAAAACATGAATGAAAGTGGCTCTTGTCCAAGAATAAAAAATGTTTTAAGCATTGGAGTTGCAAATGGCTCTCAAGGGCTGGGAGGTTGTTGCTGATAAAAGCAGTTTTAATGGCAAATTATGTTTATTGGATAGCCCTCACATGGATCCCCAAAGGGGTTCTAAATGCAATAAGGAATCTATGCGAGAAATTCCTATGGGTTGGAGCAAAGGAGGAAGGAGTTATCCCCTGGGTGGCATGAGAAAATATAGCCCTTCCAAAGGCTTGGGGAGGCTAGGGAATTAAGGATCTCCCTATTTTTGAAAACTCTCTTGCATCAAAATCTGGGTGGCACATACTCTCATCGGACAATCTGTGGACTGTTGTAGTCAAAAGAAAATATCGATCCTCTTTCCATCGAGGAGTGGGTGCGAAGGCCAAATAAGGAATTCCAAATTCTTTAGCAATATGGAAAGCTACAATGGAATCCTTTAGGGTCATTAGAGATGGACTTGCTTAACACATAGGGAATGGAGGAAAAGTTAGAATTTGCATTGACCCTTGGGTAGGATGTAGAGAAGGCTATGAATTGCTAAGGGAACTAGTCACATATTTAAATTATTGTGGGATCCTTTATCTAAGTTAGGTAGTAGATGAAGAGGGCCCCTCACTCTGGCATCAAGGTTGGAAATTGTATGAATAACTTCATTTAGATGCAAACTTGGAAGTTTCCTGGCAGGAATACATCAGAGAATTACAAAGAATTCACGTCAAGATTAGGGATCTGGTAGATGATCTCATATGGATCCATGCTCCATATGGAATCTACTCACCAAAATTTGGTTACAACTATAAAATTTAAAGAAGAGTTTCAGGCTTACAACTCTGGTGCTCGAAGCCACTATGGAAGTTGGAATGTATTGCTAAGTCAAGCTTATTCTTTTGGTGTCTCCTTAGGAACAAAGTCCCCACTTGGGATAAACTTTAGAAAAGGAACAAACATGGGCTAAGTTGGTGTATGTTGTGCAAAAATGAAGAAGAAACAATAAATCATCTCTTTATGAACCACCCATTTATTTTAAAATTTTGGGAAGCTTCATTAAATCTTATGGGTCTCAGCATGGTATGGAGAGGTATAAATATAGAGGAAGCTTGACAAAAATGGTGGAATGATGTGAGAGATGAAAAAGCAAGAAATGTCCCACCATTAGTAAATTGGGGAATATGGCTAGCAAGAAACAAAGGAATATTCATATACACACCTTTGACTCCTTCTCTCATAGTTATCGAAAGTGCATCAATATACTCTTTACTTCCATCCTCCCCGTCAACCCTGACTTCACGGTTATTAGAGAAGAACATAACAACCCACAAATTTTATGGTCATATTTTTATGGAGAATCCGATGCTCATAATAGATGCGGGGGTGGACTGATTATTCACCTCAACAACCACAAACACTTAAAATAAAAAATTGGCCTTGGATCGAGAACCAAAAACTATGTAGAGCTTCTATCTTTGAACTTATTATTGTGTTGGGAAAGGGAACTTGGTCTAGATTCATTACAAGTTTTTGGAGATTCCTTGAATGTTATAAATTGGTTTAAAGCAATGTAGAGATGTCAAAATTATACTTTAATCCCAATCATATTGAAGAAAATATTTTCTATCGAACAATGTTTTGATTTTATTTCTATTTTCCCCATATACATGGAACAAAACTTAGAGGCAGATCACCTATCTAAAGAGGGTTCTCAACAGGATATGGGCAACTGGCACATCCGAGAGTACATATATGGGATGACGTAAGAATATGGTCATCCACCTTACATCACTTGACAATTTTTCTCATTATAGGATGTGATCTTCATTCCAGTTTTATCTACAACTGGAACTATTTTTTGTTTTCTGTTTCAACGCACTATATCCTATTTTTGAAGACAATTTTTCTTTTTGTGGCCGAAGACTTGTTGGCTGACACAATGATATTTATGTATATGTTATGATTGTTTATGTGGGTTGTTTTCTCTATGTTGAGAAGCTCGGGTTTTTTCCCCACTGTATTTCAGTGTGGACTTTGTCATAGAATTTTATGTTTCTATCTCTCCAGGACACAAAAAAACAGTAATTCTTATGCATCTGCAGATGTAACGTTTTGTTAGCTTAGTAAAAAGTTTGATTTTTCCTTAAAAAAGAAGAAGACATGAATGGAAGTTAATCCTTCCAAGTCAATTATGTTAACTAATAGAGTCCTTGAAAGTCTAATTTTAAATTTAAAAAATTTATTCCTTTCTAGTTTTTTCCTTTAGATGAGGGAATAAAATATCTTGGTTATCATTTAAAGGCTAATAGTTAACGAGTCATAGATTGTATTTGGATGGTAAACAAAGTGGAATGTTGGACTAATCATTGGTGCAACCGATGGTTCTCTTTGGGAGATTGATTGATTCTGGTAAAATTAGTTTTAGGAAGCAATCTCAGTCTATTAGTTGGCCTTGGCTAGTGTACCAAGGACAATTTTGAACATAATTAGAAGTTTACGTTTCCATTTTCTTTGGAAAGGAGAAAAAAGGAAAGGGATGTAGTTAGCAAGTTGGAAACAAATTTCCAACCCAAAGAAATTGGGAGGATGGGGGCTCAAAAACATGTTCATTTTTTGCAAAGTCGCTAACTACCAAAAGTATTTGGAGGAGTATGTTTGATGTAGGCTTATGGGGAACTCTCATGCGAGACAAGTATTGGAAGAATAAAAAAATTGAAGAATGGGTTCGATCAGAGACAAAGTCATGAAAGGGAGGGTCAAATATTTGTTAGGCGTTAGTGTTAGTGTTTGACATAATTAAAAAAGGTCTTGTTTGGAAGGTAGGAGATGGAAGAAAAATAAAGTTAAGTAAGGATCCATGGATAAGAGGTGATGACCTAAAAAAGATCTCCTTGAATATGGCAGTGGCATTGAAGTACAAAGGCATTTTTTTACTGTATGAAGTGGTTGATCCCAGAGCTAATGAGATGTCCCTAAGACCTTAGAAATTAGCTAATGCGCTAGGCTTATTAAGGAATCTAGCATGGGAATGGACACAATTTGTCTTCTCACTTACACATAATGGCGTTAGACTTAGCAGATACTTGGAAAAACTCATGTGGAAGATGAACAAAGAATGTGGTGTTGTGATGATGAAACTAGCTTCTGAAGTGATGGTGACACAAGAAGTAGAGTCAAGCCATTTTTAGTGATATAAAGTTGTTTGGAAGTGGCGTTGTCCTTTAAATATATGCATATTTCTATGGTTGGCACTAAATAAAAGGATCCTCATGTAAGATAATATTCAGAGATGAGAATGGGAAGGGCCTACAAGATGCTCACTTTGTTGTGACAATAAAGAGTTAGTGACACACATATTCGTGAATTGTGTTTTTTTGCAGGCAGTGTGGAGAATGATCTTGTTTGAGGAGGCCTACGTGGGGACATGGTTGGGTAGGTCATTAAGGGAATGCCTAAGAGTGGACAAAAACTCTAGCCTTGGTGCATCTTACCAACCTTTTAGGTTTGGTCCTCTAACATATTTGGTTACACTAGAATATAACCATATTTCATAGTCAAGCCCCAAATATATGATATATAGCACACAAAACAAAAACAACAATGAAGGAACTCATCATAAACAATATAAAGAAGAGGCTAAAATTCCATTTGGGCCCAAGATAGATACTTTGGAGGCTTAGGCCTTCTTTGATGGATCCAAAAGTCATATCAAGGGTGTATGTGGAGCGAGCGTTGCTTTTCCCCTGAACAACCATCACACTCTTCTTCTTTGCCTGGGGTTAGGGCCTAGAACTAATAATAAAGCATAATTAATTGGGCTTTGGATTGCCCTTGAATTTGTAATGTCTAAGTAGATGAAGTGCTTACAAATATTTGAATCCTCTCGAGTGTTTATTCATTGGTTATTAGGGATCAAAACATTACACAACTTAGCCCTAAATCCTTGGCAATAAAGAATTCACTAATTACAAGAATTTTTTGAGGAGTTGGGGATATTACATATCCATAGGGAACACAATTTTCATGCAAACAAAAGATTAAAGGAAGCATTATTCCAGCCTATAATACGTTTAGTGATTATAGAAAAAATCATTGATGTCCTTAGGGTGAATGCCAACAATATTTCCTTAAATTGAAGTTGTTGAAATTGTTGGGACCTTGCCTATTTTTATGTTTTGACTGTTTTAAGTTCTAAATTGTTAGAATGCCATAAATCTTGACAAACTTGTCTCAGAGATTTTAATTAAACAATATTTTGTATACATTGATTTCAATGAAATTACAAGTATACAATATTTTTGTGGGAAAAAAAAATCTTAATAAGATAATATAATAAATATTTTACATACAACTTTTAAAGTAAGTATATTTAAAAGTTATAATAAATCAATTGCAGTTGTCTATAATGCGACTTTTTGAAAGCTTTTTTGGTATATTTTTCCGGTCAAAATCCGGCAGCAATTTATTGGAATCGCAAGTTTGATAGCTAGTTTCTGCACAATCAAAACGTCCCAGGAGTTTTTCAGGGTGCTGAATCCAAATATGCAGTTAAAAAACCAATTTAACTGCAACAAATCAAGATTTAACCTCGATTTCTTCCTCCGGATTCCGTCACCGGAATCTCCAAAAAGTCGCATTATAGACAACTCCAAATCCATTTAGTGGTGTAATTGCATACATTGTAAACTTTGAATATTACACTACATTAATGGCCTAGCAAGTAAGCCTCTTGATTTGATTTTGAGTGATTTGCATCTTGTTCACATCATTTTTATCTTATTTGATATTTTTGAAATGTTTTTTGTTTTTGTTTGTTTTTGTTTTTGTTTTGTTTGTTTTTATTTTTTTTGTTTTGTTTTTATGTGTGTGGGGTAAATGTATCCTTTCATTAATTAGATTTCCAAAAAAATGACTAAAATTTAGGAGATTCTTGAAACTAGCAAGCTTCCTACCAATAATAGATAATTAGAAACTAATTATAACAATCATGACTACATAGAAAACTCCTTGAAGATTCAAGATTTTAAGGGGTAAATGCCTCTGGTAGGAGTTTCCCCGAGTTAACTAATTTTTCACCGTCTTCTTGGATCAATGCCTTATTAATCTCGTCGCATCGTTTTTTGGCTTCTTTGTCTTGTTTGGGGACCATATTGAAATCCTTTATGTGAACCCCAATATCGATCTATGAAGAACTCGAGCCCAGTTAGTCTTTTTCCTTGCTTCGAAGATAGACATTGTAAGAATCCCAACCTAATGAGCTAGTATGCCCTTCAAATATTTTCCATGTCATTCTTCTATAAGGACAGTAAGTCATGGATCATCAAGGTCCATGTCTTCTGGTAGGGATTATGCTTCAAATTATTTTGCTAGGGAGCTAGCCATTTCTTGTGGTAATGTATTTTGTTGGTGCTCTTCAAGAGAATTTTCCATGAGTTCTATAGGATTTGATGGGTGTTTATGGGATTTTCCTTTTGTTAATTGCATGATTGATTGAATGTTTCTTTCTCTAGATACTCTTTCAAAGAGGAGAGATACTCAAACCTATTTATGAATCTAGAGACCTGGTTAGGATTGGAGGCACCCCATGGACTCACATTTCTTCTTCTTTGGGGGACTTTTCCCAAATCATCTGGCTCTTTCAGAGAGTGGTGTTCTTTAGGCGATTCCTTGGTATTCATCAAACAATCCATAATAAGATGCCCATATTCATGACAATGTCTACATCTAAAGGGGACATTTTCATAATATAGACATTGCTTCCAAACACTATCCTAGTAATAAAGATATATGGAGGCTCAAAGAGGCTGGGAGATATTCATATAGGCATAGGTTCGAGCATATGATGTGTAGTTCCCTCTCTTAGTAGCATTTGATACTTTGAAAAGGTTACCAATGGCATTGTCGATGCCTTGAAGGTTTTCCTCCTCCCAATTTTCCTTAGGAAGAGAAAACAGTCGTACCCACACTAGGGTAGCAAGGAAGTCTTCCTTCTTTGGATTATACGACTCCTTCCAAAACCGCATGAAGAGCCTTGCATTGTTAAACAAATATGACCCTGGTTCAAAATCCCTCGATGTGTCTTGTAAGTCGGAGAAAATGACCCTAAAGGTTCCATTTATTTTAGATCTACCCAATCATAACTTTTTAGAGGGCCATAATCCAATTTGCAGATCAGAGTGTGATCCTACATATATTAGATATATTCTCTAATCATGCTAGATTTAACCTCATATTTTGGATCTTGCACTGCATTTGGCACGAAACAACTTGGATTTCTAGCTTGCCAAGATGCACCCAACAAAGGTTTCATTGCAAAACCGAAAACCCCACTTTGTCCAATTGTTCTATGAAAATGATTTCAAAGATGAGGAGATTGAAGGGGAATACTAGTAGATCCAAAATCATTATGAATTCCAAAGACAATCTATCTAAAGGAAAGGGCAGTGCCCGTTCTTGTGGAGCTCAGCATGGTTGACTATGTAGAAAAAAACTCTAAAATTGTGGAGCCAAAAACATTCTAAGAATAAATTTTAAAATGTTATTCATGTTGTTTAACATGTAAAAATTAACTTCTCCCTAATTTACAAGTATGTTCTATATTTTAAGAGAAAATGTTTCTTGGTGTTTATCTTCCCATTTTCATATATTTTGTATAACCTTTCTTCTCATAATTTCTTTTATTGTTTCTATTTCTCTATTTTATATCTCAATCCATATAAATTTATTCATAATTATGCTATTTACCCACTTTTCATAACATTAGATATGAAACATGAAATAATTTAACACTTTAATCTGGGTGCTACGTCCACTAAAAAATCTAGGCTGATCGACCCCGAAGGGAATCTAGCCCCGCGGCCAACAACATAGCCTAACCCCAAAGGCTTCAAGGAGAATGGACCCTATAACCTCTTGATTGGCGAGGCACTCATTTGACCAACTAAACTAACCTCAAAGATTACACTTTAATCTCCTCTTATTTCTTTAAATTAACTATATTTTATTGTTTTCATGTTTTCCTTTTAAAACTTTCTTGTATATTACTTTCTTAATGCAAATTTACGCATTGGGTATATGCATTATTCTATTTATCACTTTTCAAATAACTCTCTAAATCCATGTTTTCTTCCTCCTTTTGAATTTATTTAAATAGATATTTTCCAAAATCTCATTGTTGTCCATAGTTTGTATTTTACTATTTCTATTTAATCGGCGTCCTCGTGCATCAAACTATATTAGGTAAAATCATGTTTTAGCTAGGAGAATCTAGTAACGAGTGTGTTTTGACTTCTAGAACATGTTATTACACATGTGTTACACTGGCTTGATCCCAAGCCACCTACTTTTAGATCTACTCGGTTCCCATCCGTACAAGAGTATTGGGGTTGAGTTTGTGAAAAGGGAGTGCAACATTTGCTTCTGTCAATTTTATGGTATTCTATTATTTTATATTAAAAGATAATGATTTCCATTCTTTTTCTCTATATATATGTAGATTTCCGTTTTTTCTTTATTTATTTTTCTCATAATTGTTCCTATCTTAGTTTCTAAAACTAGTTTTTCTCGGAGTGAGTTTTGAGTTATTTGTTTTCTTGTGTTAAACCTTTATTTTATGGTATTGTATTATTTTACAATAAAAGATAATGATTTTCATTCTTTAGAGATTTCCATTCTCTCTTTATTCATTTTTCTTATAAATGTTCTCATCTTAGTTTCAAAAAAATTAAAAAATATTTATAGTTTTGCGCTATTTGTTTTTGAAGTGAGTTAATATTTGTTTTTGAAGTGAGTTAATAAGTGTAGTAAAGTTCAATTTTTTTGTGATGTAAAATTCTATCTTGAATTTTTTTTAACATGTAAGTTTTTTTAAATTCTTTAGGACAAAAATTTAACGTAGAAGTTCTTCTCAATGAAATAGAATTATAGATTTCATATAAATATGAGAAAAATTTGAATGAAAAAAACATTGAATTTATCTATTAAATAATTTATTTTATTTTCCCTTAATTTCATGGAAATCAAAATGAAAAGTTTATAGAAGTGCTCATAAAATCTAAGTGTTTCTAACCTATGGAAATTGAATTATATGAATATGACAAAAAAATTTAATGGGAAAAACATTGAATTTATCTATTAAGTAACTTATTTCATTTCTCCTAATTTAATGAAAATAAAAATGAAAATTGTATAGAAGTGCTCATAGAGATTCTAAGTGCTGCTTAGGTATGGAAATTGAATCATATGAATATGAGAATAAATTTAACTGAAAAAACATATTAAGTAATTTATTTCATTTTCCCTTAATTTCATAGAAATCAAAATGAAATTTGTATATAAGTGCTCATAGAATCTAAGCACTAACCTATGGAAATTGAATCAAAATGAAATTAAATCCGAAGTGCTCATAACCTTATGAAAATCAAATAAAAATTTTAAGTGTATAGATTCATCTTAATTTCGGATCAACCATATCTCTTGTCACTCTAAAAAAAAGTTTGCATCTCAAGAGATTTGATCTCTCTAGGCTTGGTCGATCTAGAATTGAGATGGATCTAGGCTAGTTTAATTTCTCGATTATATTCTAGGTGAATACCATGGGTCAATACCATGAAATTATTTTTAGTGAATAAAAATGTTTCCAATTAAGATTACTTTTATTTTATTTTAACCTAATTAAAATTACACATCTCTATCACACTTGGTTAGAAAGAGCCTCCGAATATAATTAGATCATTATAAACCTATAGTTAAATTATTATAAATCTCCTAATTAATAACTATAACACCAATCAATTCCTTTAAAATACAATTAAATCATTATAAATTTATAATTAAATTATTATAAACCTTGTCATTAATAACTATAACTCTGACACCGAGGAATTGAGTTAACCCTTTAAAGTAGCTTTAACCCGCCCCAATCAATTGAAATAACCCTTTAAAGTAACTTTTGATTATGTTTAATGACTCTCCATCATAAGTATTAATACGTCTAAAGTAGCTTTTGATTAAACATGAATACGTTGGTGTTGCGACATTATTTATTTAAGGAGAGGGGTATCATCCGGACCTAATAGCAAAGAAAAGAATGTGAGAGGAGGTGTCGTATTTATGTGTAGAATCCATTACCCCTGGCCTGGACACAATTAATAATTGATAGTACGGGGATTGGATTCTCTGGATGATATGAAATTAGTAGAGGATATTTTGTCCTCATGTGGACGACTTAGCACGCTCAGTCACCTCACAGTATGCGCCTTCCACAAAATTGTTGTGTTTTCTTACATAATAACTAGGGACCACCGCATAGAATTTGAACGCACTTGCACTTGTTGTTATTGCTTCTCCCTTAGGAATATGATGCAAAGGTTATGATCATCTTTCATCTTTCATCTTTCCTTGCAAACACAACTACATACATGCCAAGTCACGGGTCCGCCTTACTGATAAGACCCCTCCCCTTCCCTTCCCTTCCCTTCCCTTCCCTTGTATGCTCTCTCTACCATTGTGTGTGTTTCCCGTGTCCATGTTGTTGAATAGACCGCATGTGCATGTGCATGTGCATGTGCACACTCACTCACTTTTGATAGTGGACAATACACCAATGGAGTGGCCTAGTGAAACTTGGAATATGAGCATTCTTGACAAGACCCTTAATGAGTGCCACCTTATCCTCCTCCTACTCCTAACTCACAACTTACCTTTACCTTAAGCTCGAGTAAAACCCCACCCTTGCCGGTTAGATACTTTCGATTGATTTATGTGGAAAGAAGGAAGGAATAATGGTTAGCTGGACTTCTCAAACACACTACCTTGACATGACATATGAAGGTGAAGGTGAAGGTGGGGGGCTCCACCAGGTATCACACTCACTTTAACTTTTTTTCATATGCATGCACGCCATGGACGAACGAACAGTAAATGCCAATGGCAGTGGCAGTCCTAATCATTGGAGTCGGTCACTCACTAGCAGTAGCTCCCCGTCCATTTGACATCATACTCCACTACACATTGGTATCATTTCCAAGAGACCAGAGTGGGAAGGCCAAAAGAGACTCATGTGGCTGCCTAGTTACATCAGAAAAAAGAAAGAGAGAATTCTTTGTTTGGAAGTCCACAGGTGGCGGTGAAGGCACGGTAAGTTGCGCACGGTCGCAGTCACTGTAGGCAGAAGCACAGGCAGACCGCGTACCACCCGCCGATGCCACGGATAGCCGTGGGGGTCGTGGCCCCGCCTCTCCACCAAATTCGCGCCGCCGGGTCCCGCAGCGAGCGCTCGTCGTCCACGGTCCGGTCATCCGCCAGCGGTTTCTCGGACATACGACAGTCGGGCATGAATATCGTCATTTAACCGGCTATAATATGGGTGGAGAACGGCGCGCAGTGCAGTCAACTGGACGGGACGGGTCCGGTTGGCTGGGCTTGGTTACACCACTGTGCGCGGTCGACGTTGCTATCCGGGTGACTGTAGCGCACGCTTTTTCTTGTCTCCGTGCCTCGTCCTCGTCCTGTTCCTGCGACGTCGACCGCGCTGCTATGCTTTTTTAATTTCTCTCCCCCCTCACCGATTCTCATCATACAGGCCAAGCCAAGCCAGGAAAGGCACCCGTCTATGTTCCGACTGCGTACAGGTCAGGTCCCATGGGGAAGAAGACGCGTACAGAAAGGAAGTCTTAACACTGCCTGCAAACGGGAAGGGAAGCGGCAGCAGTTGGGGGAGGATGGGCAAGCTTGATTCTTTGGAGAAGCCGCTCCAGAGACCGGGAGGAAGCAGTAATAATAATAACAATCACAATGCAAACGGGGATGTGTTGACGTTGTCGAAGACGCCGGAGCGGGTGAAGCGCGACGAGTGGAGCGAGGGCGCGGTGACGACGCTCCTGGACGCATACGAGTCGAAATGGTTGCTGCGGAACCGGGCAAAGCTCAAGGGAAACGACTGGGAGGACGTCGCCCGCCATGTCTCCACGCGGGCCAATGCCACCAAGTCCGTCAAGACGCAGACCCAGTGCAAGAACAAGATCGAGTCCATGAAGAAACGTTACAGAGCCGAGGCAGCCACCTTAAATGGCAACAATAGCAACGTCAACGCCTCTTCCTGGCCACTTTACTCCCGCCTCGACGGCCTGCTCCGTTGTCGAACGGCTGCGGCTGTCGCAGGCGACGCCAATCCGAATCCGAGCTCGAACGCGATTGGAAATCCTCCCCCTGATTTGTCATTGATGGAGTCTCCACCTCCGCCTCTGCTTCTGCCTCCACCTCCGCCTCCCGTAGAGGAGCGCGAGCGGCAGGCGGAGGGGCAGGGGCAGGGGCAGGGGCAGGGGCAAGGGCAGGGGCAGGGAGAAGGGGCAGGAGAAGGAGAAGGAGAAGGGCAAGGGCAAGGGCAAGGGCAAGGGCAAGGGCAAGAAGGGCAAAGGCAAGCGCAAGGGCAAGGGCAGAAGCAGGAGGAAGTGGAATTGGCCCCGCTTGAGGCGGCGGTGGCGCAGGACAGCAACCAGGCAGACGACGGATCGAACACGATTCCCAATCGGAAGGAGAGCGCGGCGCTGGACACCGACACCAGCACGCCCCGCAGCAAGATCGCCCACGCGCCTTGCGACGGCTCAGGGAAGGGTGTGGCGAATAATTACTCGTGCAAGCGCCGCAAAAGCTCTGGCGGCGGTGGCGGCGGTGGTGGAGGCAGCAGCGAAGTGGCCGAGAGCATTCGCTCCTTCGCGGATTCCATTGTGAAGCTGGAGCAGGCAAAGATGAGACTATACAAGGATTCCGAGCGTCTTCGCGCGGAGACGGAGGTCCGGCGGGGCGAGATGGAGCTGAAGCGAACGGAGATTATTGCTAAGACGCAGCTGCAGATCGCCAGGCTTCTGTCAGGGAAAAACGGTAAGCGAAAACTCACAGATAAGAATACGAACACGAATACGAATACGTCGTCCACGACCCTCGCCCTCACTACTGCACCACTACCCCCTGACGTCGCAGCTCACGCGCCCCCACCTCGCTCTCTTCTTGGGAAGTGAGAAAAGGATACTGAATTTAATTACAACACAGGTGAGCAAATGTTGTTTAAAGGTAAAACAGAGAACACGCATTGAAATTTCAATCAGGAAGGCCCAAAATTGTAAACACCAATTTGCAGTATAATTCCCTTTATGCCCCAAAAATGACCCATGGTTGTATAATTCAATTAATCTCCAGTAGCTTTCTTAGCTTCAGGTGGCAAGAAAATATTGAATTCCCCTCAATCCCAGAAGAACGTTACTTTTACATTCACATTCTTTAGTGGGTCTCTTAGATTTCAATCACAATAACCCCTTGAACTTCTCTGTAATCCATTTGATTTTTGTTTTCGAGTTGGCTGAAATGTAACTTAATGCATAGGCACTCACGTTCTCACTCTGGCTTGGCAGGTTTTGGGGTTTACTAACCGAAGGCTGTTATGTCTCTGATAAATACCTCTAATCAAGTTTAATAACACATCGGTGCATGAATAGTAATACATATAGGTCCAAGGTTTTGGAAACCAAATTTGGGTATCGGCTCTAGCAGAGATGTGTTTTATGCTTTCACTACATCTCTTGAGCTGCAAGCATGTCACAAAATCGCATAGGTTAATTTGACTTGCTTGCTATGTTGTCCTATATCAATATGAAGATCGCTCCACTCCTGATTTTGGGTGCTACGGAGTTCATTCAGGTAGCATCCTAGATCCCTCAAACCACTCTGGTCTCCTTCATGTGTACTAAGACTCTGAGATAGCTGGGTTGGTGGAGCACTGTGCAGATTGAGTTCAAGTTTAACTATGCCTGCAGCGTACTGATGCATGGTTGCAGGAAAATGATTCTTTAGGCCTCAAATCCTGAATAGTCCAGATATTGTGTCATGTATATTAGATCCATCATGCACGATGCAATCCCCAAGAATCAAGGACAATCAGGTGGCATGTTGATGTATAAATGCAAGAATTTAATGAAAATTTTGAGGTTTCAATCCTGCCAGACCTTTATCTGTACACGATTTCAGTAATCACTCGTTATTGATTTCCATGGGTGCAACATAAGCTAGACATTGATTAACTCTAAGAACAGTTATGTAAGAATTTCTGGATCTCGTTTACCGTGGTCTATGTCTAAGTAAGAAAGATTTCAATAATGATACTAGATCCCAACTTTTGCCAACATTCTATTTAAAATGTTTGGAAATGCTTATCAGATATGTATTGCTATGCTGACAGATATTGTTTACATAGGAAATCTATTGGTTCATATGAATATCACTGGCTGTTACTTGCATCGAATGCATATACCACTAAACCAGTTAATCCAGCAATCTCACAGAGCAAGAATTCATCTATAATACCCCTTGGGCCTTTTAAGGGAAACTAAAACAGTACACCACCTCTTGGTATTTTGAGGAGTTGGTTTAGGGCGTTTCAAGCTGAAACTGCTTAGTCAAACACATACAGTCTAGACTCTAGAGTGTCACTTGAATACTCAGGGAAATGGTTCTGATTGGTGGAACATGGCAAGAATTAACATTTATTTACATTTGGAAATTTCCAAATGTCGCTAGAAACTAGCATGCCAGTATAACAGCACTTTGGTAACTTCTTTACTTGCTGAGATTAGATTTGTAGAACCCTTAAGAGCCTCGTGAAATTTCAGACCATTACCTTCCAAATTTAGGTGTACAACCTTATATGCATACTTCTCTGAAGAGCCTTGGTAAATTCAAGTAATTTTATTAAATAGGAAGGGCATGAAAAGTGTAAGCGTGAGACAGATGCTGCTTACCCCCAGCTTTATAGTTACCTGCCATGAGATAAGGAGTATAGATTAAAAACTTGAAACCAGTTAAGGAAGTGGTGCTATTTATGTTTGAGTTGTCTTCTGCCCAAGGATCTTTGAGGATGGTCTTTCAATGTATTTCTGTTATTTCATTGCCCCAAATGGCAACTTAGAGCTTTCAGTCACTGCAATCTGCTCAAGGATCTTTGAGGGTGATCATTTAATGTATTCCTGTTATTGCATTTCCCAAATGTCAATTTAGAGCTTTCAGTAATTGCAATATAGTTTCTCTTGTTTTTTTGACTGCAATAAAGCTTCATTAAATAGATGTAATTTTGTACAAAAATATTTCTTGCTGTTTAAAATAAAAGGAACTTTGAGAGCTGTCCTCATAATTTTTGAAATTTGACACCATTTTAGATTTTTTGTTCCTTCAAATATGGTTTCATTTCTCCTCATTTCAACATTGTATCGTTCACATTAGGCATCTTTTCAATTATATGTCCATTTAATTGTACTTTTCTTTCTGAAGCATTACTATGCACAATCGAAACACTGAATGTAGTATTCTGTAGAACTCTCGGATTCACAATGAAAGGACTTAAATAACTGGAACTTCTAAAATTGCTACATAGCTCCTTACATTTTAAATGTTTTAATTTCATGGGAAGGTGAGATGAATCCCATGTGGTGGTCAGTTCTCTTCTACAGGCTCCTTCAAATTAAGCTTTAAGTCCAGTTAAGAACATCTCAAACAGTATTATGTCTTCAAGCCCAGATCATAATTTTTCGTGGTCTGATTCTGAGAGCAGGTCTATTATGGAAGTTGACAACTTCCATGGAATATTAAAGCTATTCCAGAGATGCAAGTAAACATAAGCAAATAGACTTTGCTTTTCATTTCCAGTTGGAGAGGGATTATTTTTGGCCAAGGCCAGTTAATCCACTCTGGAACAGAGTTTAGATTTCAATTTTGGATGATGCAAATTTTGAGAGATGCCGAAAGAAAAGATCACCAGATTATTGTTTAATGTAAAGAGAACAGAATTGGAGGAATGAGCTGTGAACAAATGGCAATGGGAGTCAAGTGGTTCTAATTAGCTTCTCTGAAGCTAACCAAATAGTGAGTTAAATAAAAATGGCAAGCCATAAGGTACAAAATATTTGCAAATTGGAATTTAGTAAGGTTTGCTGTATAGTTCTGCACAAAAATTGTGTCCTATTGAAAGAGAAAAATGATGGATCTTGCTGTAGTTCTTGCAGGTTGCATGTGAAGAGGTGAATATGTGGAAATGTCATGGGTTATAAGAGGGGAAGACCCTGCCTATCTTTTATGGGTTTAATTTGGCCAAACATGATTCTTGAAGATTACATGCCTGTTATTGTAGAGTATTGAACCTTAAAGTTCTACCAGTTCAGTCTACAGTTGAAGGTCTGCCTGATTGCAACCCAAAGGCCTGTTAAGCTAGTCAGATATGTAATGCGCTTATGCAAAACCTAATTTTGAGTTCCTTGGTACTGTTCACCATGAACGAGTCTGATCCAGCTTTTATCTTTTAAATTTTTGATGTTGCATGTGGAGGTTGTGTCTGGTAACATCAATGGTAAGGAGTGTTTGGACTCCAGTATACATTATTATTATTAACAAGATGAATTTAGAAAGCAGTCCTCCTTGAGGTCTGCTAAAGACCATATAAAATTTCTTGTATGTCTGAAAAGTATCATTGTATTCTTGAGAAATCTTTCCAACTTTAGTTGGTTCTCATAGCTTTCTCTTTCCCGTTCATCAAAATACCTAATATGGAACCTTATTGAATATTTGAAAGGAAACCCTTTTAGAGTGGTTTTCTATTGAATACTTTGCTGTTTGCTCATGTTGCTTACCTCCCGTATAGAAGTCTGCTTGAACCCCTGGGTCGGATTTTATTTTTAAATTTTTCTAGTTGTTTGTTTGTTACTTAAAACCTCAATAATTTATATAAAATCTGTCTATGGCCTGATATTCCATTTAGACCATTGTTATTCTAGGGCTTTTAAGGGTCATTCAGTGAATGATGGTAAGATAACAACGATGGAGAGATTGGGATAGACTACAGAGATGATTGAAGTATTTTATCATAATGAGGAAATGTTAACAAAACGTCCATTTGGGGAAACAAAATGAAATTGAAGGCTGAAATATTATTTGCCATAATATTTAAATTAGCCTACGAGCTTCTAGCACTTGTTTTGATAAAGGCACTTAATTTTCAGGACGAGAATAAATTAATTGCTGGAAAGAGTGATAAGAAAGAGAAACAGGGGACTTGGTGTGAACTAAGAAATAAAAATAGTCAATGGTCACCTGGAAACAGTATCGCAAGATAAAAATAATTTTGATGGATAGAGGTGTGAATGATGGGAGATGACCAAGCAGGTTTTTAGCATGTGTGGTAGATTGAATGGAAAAATGATGCTAAGGCTCTTAAGTTCTAAAATTTGCAGGGAAAATTTAATGGACATTCAGGATTTATGAAAGGAATAACCTAGATTCCTGTAGATTAAGCTTCATATTCAGGCTGCCACCAAAATCACATCTTGACTCTTAGAGGGTTGCATCTGAAGTTTCAGATTCAAGTAAATGTCTTCTAGAGTCTAGACACCTCAGATTCCAGAGTTATCATTGGCATAGGGTTTGTTTGTACGGATCTTCTTGCTTTGGTAGTGATGCCATCCTCAAGAACACATTAACTGCAACAGTAGCAACAGTTATGATCTACACTTCTGGTTTGCAGACCACTATTGATTTCCTTGAACTTTTGATATGATGTTGATAGTGAAGTTTGGTGGTACCAAACACTGTGCATGCCAAGCTGATCAAACTTGACTATCCTTATCCCAATGGCATATTCCAGGAATACCCCGGAATCTGAGGGACTGTAGTTAGGTCAATTGTTTGACCTTGCTGCTGTCCATGGGATTCCGGGCATTCAGGATAAGTTCACCAATCAAACTGTGGTTCTCGTCCTTAAAATCGAAAACTGTTTTCTTTTTGTGTGTACATTGATAAGATAATTTCATCACTGTCCTAAAGCAGTGCTATGATAGTTAGAATCAGAATGATGTAGTAGGAAGTTATAGCTTCCTAAGAATGGGGGCAAATGATTGTGGACATGGTATCATCCAAAACCCACTTGTAGCCAGCTTGGTCAGATATTGTGGACGAGGGTGATGATGGCCATGCAGAGTTCTAGGATTGATTGTGGCATGATATGTCTTCATCTCATATAGCCAGTTGTACCCCGAAACCCACTAACCAGTAATTGGGTGTTTTCTTTGTCTGATTCCTAATAGGTTGTTTGTTTGCTTCTGTAAGCAAAAAATACAATGTCTTCTTCATCAATGATACCCTATGACCGAAGATTTCCAACATGGGTTCGTAGCAAATTTCCATGCATTAATTGATCATAAAGAACATAACGTATAAGCGTTGGATGGGGTATCTCAGAGGAAAGTTTTTAATATATCACAATGCATTCTTGGTGCCTTAGCCAGCTCTTAACCATTATAGTTATTTACCTTGAGCTTATATTTGAAGTTCTATTAAACGATTACAAACATTTGCTCCAATAACAGAGATTCAATCATAATATGGTAATTGACCAATCCCCTAATAGCTTAAATTGTATTAGCATAGCATTTTTTTTTTTCAGATATATGTTAATGGTTTTATTGAATCCCTTCATAAGAAACAATTATGAAAATCATAGTAACAAAAGGAAGGCCCTTTTTTTGCCATTTTTTCCCCTTGTCATCTCAAAAACAAGATGCTGGACCGGCGGCTGGAACAATCTCTAACCTGGATTCTACCTAATTTTGGACTGAAAATAGATTTTTGCCTGTTTTCCTCAAAATTCTTTATAAATCATACATTTAGTTTTCTTATTTTCAAGGTATCCATGCTTGTATCAGAGTTCTATTTCTTATCTTTTTACCCATAGCTGAGTCATTTTGTTTGTCCATAGTTAGTGCCATTTTCTGCTCTCTTCATCCTTATTTGTAAGCTGATCGCCCTACAAAACCTGCGTACTTATCTGCTCTTTGTATTGCGTTATTTGTTCAGGTCAAGGAGTTGACTATTCACCCATTGTTGGAATTTTTGGGAGCAGAGCAGAACTTCTATCGTCAATGCTTGGGTTCTTGTACCATTGTTGAAAAACAGAAAGCTTAACATATGTTACGGACACCTTCACTTTTCACCTAGATAGAAAACCGGTATCAAGGTCTTATTTAATCTACTCTTGTGATTGACTCACAGAAAATCCATTGTACCAAGGTGACTGCAAGATCGAAGTTGATGTCACGTTGGAGATAAAATAGGGGCAAACATTCAAAAAGTGCGTTTGCCTTCGATTACTTAGTCTTGCAGTTGGTCTTGTAAATTAGTATTTTATGATTGTGCAGAGTTTACTCTGCTTCTGCGAATTCATTACGCAATAATTGCGCATGAAATAGACCATCAGTATATAAGAGTATGAATTTGACTGTTGTAGTCAAAAATCACTGGTCGAGCAGGCACATAATTGTAGTACAATTAAAGAGTTCCAGTAGGGATGCAAATCCCACTCATGGCAAATTTCTTTGGAATTGATTCAATCAAATTTGTCAGTAGTGAGGTAATGGTTATCTAGCATGAGTTCCTGTAAAAATATGTGGAGTGCAGTTGCATTATAGCTGCTGCATGTAAAAATGTCATCAAGTGAACTTATACTTTTATTTCCACTCTCTTTGTGGTCTTTGTTAATTTGCCAGTTAAACATTAAGTATGAATTTCTGTTAGATCTAGAGGACAAAGTTTCACTCACCACATCTCATGACACAAAGTCCAAAGCATGAAAGATTAGGACAGGTCTGTTTGTGGTTCGTGTGTTAGAAACTCAAAATTTTTCAGAATTGGGTATCTGAATAATCATGGAAAGCTTGTTTTCAGGTGGCAGTAGACTTTTCTGCAATTGCATACAGGAAGCGGTGGGTAGAGCAACTTTCTACATGTTTGTTTATGACCAATTTTGACAATCAACCATGGCCGGAGAACTAGTTAGCTGTCGAATGTTTTTCTTGTCAGCTTTATTTATGGACGATTATTATGGTTCTAAAATATATGAACATAAAGAAAGGATAGTGACCGCAAATTATTCGGAAGCAGTCTAGTCAATCAAAATTATGAATGATATGTATGTATAAATAGTGAAAACAGTATCAGGAATAAAGAAGTCCCAACCAAGAGGTACGCCGATATAACAGTCCGTATAATTGCAAAGACAGATGAGTCAAATCAAGCATTACTAGGAGGTAAGTGGAAGGAATAGATCAATGTTGAGACACTATCTCTCCTCCAGCTGAGATTAGATTTCGCACCATGATGAGACACTCCAATCAAGCGTTATGACGAGATAAGTGGAGGGAATAGATCGATGTCGGGGCTGTATTTGTTCTCCAGGTGATATTAGATTGCCCACCAAGATGAGACACTCAAGTACCCTGTGACAATGTCCTATTATAACATCAAACGGACTGATGCTCACTTCTTATGGCCGATAGAATTTGCGAAAGGTATGCTCACAGCTGAAGTGGATAACTCCATATTTAACGCATATGAAATCCATGCAATTTGAGATTGAAAGTTGGGGTTATCATATTGTCGTGGATTTGGACAAGGAACATTGTCCTAGGAAAGCCTTGATTGAAAGAAAATGCATGGAGATGAGGGAAGACCCAGGGAGAATGCTTATCAACAGTCTATGAGAAGCTCGACCTGCCTTACGAAAGGGAAGTCACCCACAACTTCAGAAGAATGTCGACCTCTCTCAATGGGAAAGAGTTGAGAAACTTATACAAGAATTCTGAGGGAGTTGAGGCCCACCTAGATTGTTTGAGGCTTGTCACCCATATCTAGTAAGAAAAGAAGTACAAGAACATAGAAGTTATGAGGACATATACGTAGATTGAAGGACGTTGTGGGCAGTTGTATGGCTCCACTTAACTGTCTTGAATATGCAGAAAAGGAATCTATTTTTTTTTCTTCTAGGAGATTTCTATGTTATATTTTAGCAGATTTGTGTAGAGGGGTTGAGGTGGTTTGATGGGATGGTTGGGAGGTAGGTCTTGTACTCTTCCTTCTTGAATTCAAAACTCATGAGATTTTGGCTCATTATGACAAGGTTACAAGAGTAGGCAACCCCAATGAGTCTCACAATACTTGCAAGGTTTTTTGTGGACATTTCAGCCCTTGCTAAGTTTTTTGTGGACATCTCAGCCCTTGCTAAGTCTTAAGCTACCAACTAGCCATTGGCTTGTGCGTTGTTGGCGATAGCTTAGGGGTTATGGTGGTAACCAGTTGAATTTGAACTTGAACCTTGCTCAGGGAATCTTGGCAAGTTATTGATTCATTTAGATTTAAAAAAAGAAGAAACAAAATTGTGTAGAGATCTATAAAACTTTGGTTGGTTTTCCTCCTTTATAAGATCATCTTTTAGTCGTATCTACAGGAGGGTGATGCACTATACAAATTACTATGGGAGGATGAAAACAACTAACACAATTATAATATAATAAGTTGGCATAGATTCATCTTAACTGCATTTTAATTCATACCATGGATAAGGATGAAAACAAGTAAAAAAATTATAATATAATAAGTTGGCATAAATTCATCTTGATATCTTGAAAGTTGAATAACAATTTTTTTTGCGGTTCCTTTTGATGTTTAATAGATTTAATATTAAGATGAATCCATGATGGTTTAATTTAAAAACACCAACAAGCTTTTGTGTATGCAACACGAGGTTTCTAGTCCATGGATGTTGTGTTATTTGGAACAACAGTGTATTGAGTTTCACCTTTGGTCTTTGATGTCCATGGAAGGGCCTTTAAAAACACCATCAAGCTTTTGTGTATGCAACATGGGGTTTCTAGTCCATGGATGTCGTGTTGTTTGCAACAACAGTTTGTTGAGTTTCATCTTTGGTCTTTGATGTTCATGGAAGGGCCTTTTTTCCTTTCCAACTCTAAGCTTCAGGATTAATGAACAAGTTTACTAGTTTAAATAACTTACAACAACTAGGTAGGTCATTGGGTATACATTGAATAGGAAACTCTATGAATGTTGTTGGTAGGTCAATGTCAACGTATATAAGTGATGTATGGCTTGGTTACTTCTGTATGGCTTGAAGTGCCATGAAATCAACTAAAACACAACATAGTGTGGGTTTCATCGCAAAAAGGACATGGAATTCTAATGCCCTTGATTGCAAGGGGTCCACCCTAATACATTATGTGGCAAAAGATGAGGTTGTGGGTAGGGATGATAGGACATTGACTTGTTAAATATTTTCTTTTTATCTTAGTAGTTTATTAGTCGAGGGAAATGGGTTGTTGACAATGAGTCTCCTCCCAACACATGTGCGTGAAGTCTTGATGTGTCCCATGATCTCATAAGTGTTTAGTATCATTTGTTGTATCCTTTTCTATTGTAGTTCCCTACAACACACTACGCCATATCAAC
This sequence comes from Pinus taeda, assembly GCA_000404065.3. Taxonomy (NCBI): domain Eukaryota; kingdom Viridiplantae; phylum Streptophyta; class Pinopsida; order Pinales; family Pinaceae; genus Pinus; species Pinus taeda. Next base: position 180,613 of record APFE030369883.1, read on the forward strand.
TAAGATTGGAGCTGTTGTCTCTATGTTTTTTTTTGTAGTTACCTACCACACACTAGGCCATATCAACTAAGATTGGCGCTGTTGTCTCTATGTTTTTTTGTTTGTTTTCTTCTTGTACTTTGGGTCTACATAGTGAAAGGCAGAGGCATTACAAGCCTAGTGCTTTCGTCTATATGAGTGGATGCCAACATTTGAATAGTCGGATATAAAAAATAAATTGGTTTGAGAAGGGGCTTTAAACCTTTGTGACTTGTTCAATAGTAAATGCCTAACTTTATATCTGTACCTTAAACAATACATTTAATGAAAATAACAACAAAACATTATGAAAACAAGCATTGACCTTATCCATAATTATCATCACAATACATGTAAGAAGAAGAAAACCATAACTTAATTAAAGCTAGCATAGATTGGTTTTACCTCCAAATTATTTATATCATCACAATAAATGTAAGAAGAAGAAAATCATAACTTAATTAAAGCTAGCATAGATCGGTCTTACCTCCAAATCTATTAAGTGTTGAGAGGGGTTAAAAAGAAATGCAAATTTCTTGGTGCATAAAAGATCCATAGCTTAGATGGATCTAGTGTGTGCTTATCCTTATCCACAATTAACATTGCAATATACATATATGAAGAAGAAAACCATGAATTGATAAAAACTTGTAATGTACCCATGCTCGAGTACACTAGAAATTCAATTTCTTGGATACCATTATTTAATATGCAAGAAGATCAAGAATGATATGGGCATTGACACAAACACATGCAAATAGCTAGAAACATAGTATACTATGCAATGCTAGTATGTTAACAACACAATATTAAAGAAATATTATTCAATGTAAACATAATGGAAGTTTAACTACAACACTTGTCTTTTAGAAGACATCACCAACCAATTGCAAATATTGGATGTTCCACCCAACCTTGGGCTCTATTGCACTTTCACTCTTTACAATAGACCACCCCCATGCTGAGATTATGTTTCCACAAGAATGAGTTCCTAGGTCTACACTATCATTCATAGACAATTTACTCCTAAGCTTTCTCTGTTCAAAGAATTATTCAATAATCATTGTTGTGATGGTTTCTCAACCAATCCAATAACAATCTCAACTTCCAACTTTCCTCTTCAACTTGCACAACCCAAGGAAAGAAGTCACTCTCTTTGCAATGTAGCCCCTCAACTTATTCCATTTTCTTATAGGGTTCCAATGTTAATGGTTAGAAAATCACGTTCCCAAAAGCTACAAAGAATCTCAACCATGGGTAGTTTCATTAGCAATGTGAATGCATTCATGCAATAAGGTATTTTTCATATGCTAGAATAATAATAGGTTGCAACACAACCACTAGCAATGACCCTTATGTGGAACTACTCTTCTCTCCAAGAAAGCTAGAGCTTAAAAAAATAAATGAGAAAATCCATGAATAAAGCTTACAAAAAACCAAGAAGGTAAGGGTAAATTTGCATGTTTTCAAGGCACCACAAGGGCTCCCCAAGAAGCTCGCATAAACACAATTTTTCATCCAAAATGGGGGTGATAAAATATAAACAAATTAGTCTAGTCTCTTAATCTAAGCCCCTTATCTCGTGGAATTATGACCCCTATAACTCTTTTCCCTATTTGCCTAGAGTGGGGGATTTGTTTTATCAATAATATTCAAATCTATTACATTTATAGGTTCATTATATTTCCATCATGAACAAACATACGTTATTAAATCGGGGTTTAAAATCTGAGGTATCATACATTTCCCTCCCCCATATTTTAGCATTGTCCTCATTGCTCAACACCATTTAGGTGTACATATATATACAAATTATATATAAATTCAAAAGTAGGTGAGGGTATGCTTCCCACATACATCATCTAGCTCCCATTAACTTGTTTAGGGTTGTAGCATGTCCATAGACCTTTACCAACTCTATGACTTTTTTGCAGAGCATTGTGACCTCCTTTTCCAATATATATACTAGATGTACTAGGAATTCTCCTTTTGAACTCCACTTGAATCAACATCCAATCAATGACATAGTTAGGATCAACATACTTTCATGAAAGTAGACAATGCAAACATGCATGCAACTAGTTCTATCTTTTCCATATTTCCAGTGGACCACAAAATTTAGCTATCAACTTAGTGCAATTGCCTAAATTCAATAATTTTTTCTTTAACCATTTGATCTTCTATGTTGTTGAGCAATTCTAGCTCAATTATTACTCTATTGGTTGGGTTGTTTTCATTGACTAGAGTATTGCATTTTATGCCCTATAAAGCTCAAATTGGCTCATGTTCGAAGAAGCTTGGTACTCATTATTATTGACAATCTCAAACAAATCTAAATAATCTTCACACTTAGATGACTTATCCATCACATACATTGTCGACATATCTTCAATCACTTGATTTATTTTTTCTATTTTCCCAATTGTTTGGGGATGATATGTCGTGTTAAAATTCAGAATTTTACCAAATCCCTTATATATTCGCTGCGGAAGTGTGATGCGAACTTTGGAACTATGTTTAAAGCATTTTTTTGTGGTTCTCCATGTAATCTAGCAACTTTTTTTATGCATATTTCCACACTATTATTTACTTGTGACCGAGTTTTACTAGAATAAAATGGGGGCATTTCTTAATTTATCCACCACCACCATTATTGAGTCATGTTTCCTTGTTGTCCTAGACAATTTCTTTATAAAGTCAATTGTTGCAACTTTATACTTCCAATTTGGAATTGACAATAGCTATAGCGAACTAGTTTGGTGTCTGTGCTCAACTTTCACTCTTTGGCATTCCATGCACCTAGTAATATAATTAGCTACATCGCTTTCCATTTTTGGCCAAAGGTATTGGCTTTTCATTACTGCAATTGTTTTATGATAACTAGGGTGATCTGCATATGGAATATTATGCATTTTTTTCATAATTAATTTCCTCAATTCTTAAGAATTAGGGACATACACTTTACTTCTATGCACAAGTATGCCATCTTCTTGTAGTTTCTACTCTCTAAATTTGTATGGTCCTTTCTCTTGCTGCAATTTTTTTGTTGCCTGTAGGTACTGCTAGTCTATAACAATAAGTCTAAATTCTACTTTTTAAATCCGATGTAGGTATACTAATATGTATCCTTTTATTGAGTGCATTTGCAACTTCGGTTTTTTTATTTTATTTATCCATTTGATGTGTGTGATGCCAAATGCCATATTCACTCAAGATCTCAAACAATTATGTTTATTTACCATTTAAAGTTGGTTGCTCAAATAAATATTTCATACTAATATAGTTTGTCTTTAGATAATGCTTTTACATTTTCAATTATGTACTATGGCAACAAACGAACCATGTGTGGCATAATTCCTCTCATGCCGTATAAGATCTTTGGACTATGACATGCATTTTGAGTAAGCCCTCCACCAAGTGCTTCTTTGCATACATTTGTTCACACGACAAAATCCCCAGTTAGATCAACAATCATTAAAATATGTGCACTGATAAGTAACTTCTTTAGTAATTGGAAGCTCTTCACATTCTCTTGTCCATTCAAACTCGATTCCCTTCTTTTGTAAACAAGTGGTGGAATGAACAATCCTTAAATAACTTACTATAAATCTCTTCTAGTATCTAGCTAGTCCCATGAAATAATTTATTCTTGTAGCTTTCTTTGTTTTGGCCATCCCTTGATGGTTTCAATCTTATTTAGATTCACCTTTGTGCCTTCTTCTAAAATCATGTACACCAAAGAGTGAATTTCTCTTGGTAAAATGAACACTTCCTTAGCTTGGCATAGAGTTGATTCTCCTTTCGTACTTGTGTTACCAATCATAAATGATGTTCAAGCTCTTTCATTGTCCTGAAATAAATGTCTCTCATCCAAAAATATACTAACAAATATATTGTTAAGGTGATGTCCTCTCAGAGGATTTTAGTTAATTAATCATGTGAGAGCATTTAAAATGTTTTGTTTGTTTTAAAGTGTTTTTGGATGACCAATGTTATGAGCAGTTTGAAACATGGGCTTAAACTTTAACACTTACCAAATAGAATGAAAGGGTTGTTTATTTGTCTAAAATAGTTAATTGATTTTAATTGAATGAATAATAGAGTCTTAAAGAATTACAACCTACTAAATATTCAAACAAAATATTTAATTGATTATAAGAAGGAATGTAGATAAACAATGTTTACTTGCTCAACAAAATGTATTTAATTTAACGCAGATGGGTGTGACAATTTATTGATATAGAGGAGTTTATAATAACAGAGAGTTTTATAAATTAATATCTAATTATTATTTATAACTTCATGTAGAAAATTTGTGTAGGTTAACCTAATAATGCAATATAAATCAAAGCAAAATATTATAACATACTTCTACTATCAATTTGTGGAAGCTTAAAAATCGAGCTAAACAATATAACCAGGAGAAGAAGAATCAATGGCACTATACACATGAAAATACTTTAGGGAAAATCCCAGCTAAAAACCCCACACTATTGTATTATCATACACTGTGGAAATACATAGGAATTATATAAAGTCTTAGCTCTCACAGCTAGCCAGCTCTTAGTACAATCCTCACAGATGCTCACAGACAATTTTGGCTTCTTTCCAGCGTTCTTCTTTGCCCTCCAAGTTCCTATTTCCTTGCGCTGTTCCTTGTGGATGATTCTCTCTTACCAAGTGGAAAACCCTCATCCAAAACTGCGCAATCCTCAAGGATAAATCCTTGATTGCATGCATGAGTTTTCTTTTTGAGAAAACACATGCAACTGATAGTACATTGTCCTTGACACTAATCTCAACTAGGTCTTTCTCATAATAGACGCGCATGAGTTTTTGATGAGGGAATATTTAGTTAACTGGAGTAGCATTAGTTGAGTGCATGCATGCATCAACTCACTGTTAACTCACTATTAGTTCCTCAAACAGTTTGGAATTAATTTAATTGGACTTAACTCAGTAAACTGAGTTAACTAATTACAACTCAAATATAACTCAATTTTATATCCTTAATTTAAGGGATAGCTCTTCCATGATTTCAGAAAGACTTCTAACTTGAATTTCTCCAACTAATTAATTTAAAATTAATTAATTAATTATTTCCAAGTCGCTGTTAAGGCCAACTTCGATTTTAATTCACAATTTAATTCAAGGACAAATTAAATTGGAATATTTTTACTGCTATATTTCAACACTCCCTCTCAACAAGAAATGAATTATCTTCCACCCCGATCTTGTCTCTATGGAACTCGAATTTACACTTTGACAATGCTCCTCTATCGAAGTATACTGCAACAACATGATCCTCCTTGCTACACAGTGTCTGAGATGATGATACCGGATGTCGATGTGCCTGGATCTATCATGAAACACTGGATTCTCAGAGAATTTGATACAACTCTGATTATCATAATTGATCACAGTTGGATCCATCCTTTGACCAAACAAACCAACTAGGATTTTCCGCACCCAGATGGCCTCACATGCTCCCTGACTTGCAGCCATGTATTCTGCCTCTCCCGAGATGAGTGCAACCGACCTCTATTTCCTGCTATACCAAGAAACTGTCGCTGACCCAAGGTTGAAAATCCCTCTTGATGTGCTCTTTCGATTTGATGGACTCCTTGCCCAATCTGCATCAGTGAAGCCTTGTAGCTTCACTCCCTCTGTTCGTTTGTACCATAATCCATATTGAGATGTGTCTCTGAGGTATCTCAATACATGCTTTGCCACCTTCCAAAACATCTTGGTAAGCTGAACCATTTCTTGACTCAGTTAATTCACCGCATAGCACAAATCCAGTCGTGTGTTCACTAAGTACATAAGTGAACCCACAAGTTGCCTATACATAGTAGCCTCTACCACTTCTCTTGAAGTAGCAACCTCCTGCCTCCAGTTACCTGCTAGAGGAGTTTGCATGGGCTTGCACTTCACATGGCTAGAGGAGTCTGCATGGGCTTGCACTTTTCCATGTGAAATCTCCTGAGTATCTCGTTGGCATACTTGCCCGGAGACATAAACAACTCCCCATCCTTCTGCCACACTTCCATGCCAAGGAAGTAATGCATGAGACCCATGTTTTTCATCTCGAATTCTCTTGCAAGGTCCTCTTGCAAGACACAATCAACTGATCATCACCAGTCAATATGAGATCATCAACATAAAATACGATGATCAACAACTTACCTTCCACCATGATGTGGTACAAGTTTGCATCTGCTTCACTCTTTGTGAAGCCCAACCCGGTGAAGTAGTTGTCTATTTTGGAGTACCAAGCACGAGGTGCTTGCTTTAGCCCGTACAACGCTCTCTTGAGTCGGTACATATGCGACTCATGATTGAAGGTCTCAAAACCTTCCGGCTGTTCTATGTACAACTCTTCCTCAATCTGACTATTGAGGAATGTAGTCTTCACATTCATCTAATGGATCTTCCAACCTATTTGTGCTGATAGTGCCAACATAGATTTGATAGATGAGTACCTTGTGATAGGAGAAAAAGTCTCATCATAGTCAATCCCCTCGACCTGTGAAAAGCCACGGGCTACACATCTTGCCTTATGCTTCTCCACACTACAATCAGCAGCTTGCTTTACCTTGTAAAGCCAACGGGAACTCACAATTGACTTGTTCTCCGGTCTTAGAACCACGTCCCAAGCACTGTTACGAACTATAGAGTCATATCCTCCACCATAGCATCAACCCAAATCGGCTGCTACACTACTTCTTCAAAGGAAGATGGCTCAGTCTCAACACATCCCAGCAAGGGCCATGTATCTAGTGTACCTCTCAGGTGACTTCCTCTGTTTGCGCTAAGAAGATGGTGGTCCCACATTCTCTCTCACATCCTCCAACAATCTATCGGCTTCTTTTGTGCGTTTCCATCCATATCAGTATGAACTCGCTCTAAGATAGCCTCTGCTCGACTGTCTCGATCATGAAAGGAAGACTTGGTGGACTTTCCCAATGTAGAACCTTTGCATGTGTCAACTTGCTCAAGTTTACCTTTGGGAAGTCTTGTAGATATCTGTTGCATTATCTTCAAAGCCCCATGATGCAAATGGCCCAACCGCTTGTGCCACAACTCGCCAATGTCTTGGCTTTGTACCAATTCTGCTTTCGTACTCAATGCTACACAATCATCTACCTCTAGTTTATAGAGATTCTTCACCCGAGCCCCTATCCTCTTGGTCTGACCCGTGGCTATGTGTCTTAGGAACGCCTTTCTTTTACTGAAGACAACATTGTAGCCTTTGTCCTCCAACATCGCGAACGATACCAAGTTCTTCTTCAATCTAGGCACATACATCACATTTGTCAAGGTGAGAGGAGCTCCATGTTCCCTTTGAAAAGCAACCGTGCCCACTCCTGAAACACTGTACCTTCCGTCGTCACCCATCTCTATGCGCATCTTGAGGTCTTTCTCTTCCAAGGCACTGAATCAATTTTTATCACCGGTCATGTGGAATGACGCTCCACTGTCAAGATACCAGACACAACCCATCATCGATGACATCATGCATGTGATGAGGGTAAAGTCCATTTTGAACTGAGAGGTTAATACCTCACTTTCCGATCCTTCCGAGGATCCCTTCTTGGACTTCTTCGATGGACAATTAGTTGCATAATGTCCCATATTGTGACAATTAAAGAATCTTACTTTATACATGTCACCCTTCTTCCTTTCATGAGAATAATTCGATTTGAAATGGGAAGCCTTCCCCTTCCCTTCCCTTGCCTTACTTGCTAAGTCCAGATTTTCTTCATCCTCATTCTTGGATGAAGAACCATCTCGTGTGCTCCTCCTGATCTCCCCTGCATAAGATCCGACCACAATCATTCCCAATCCGGCAGTGTCTCCTTTCCATTCACAGAATCCTGGTAGCTATTCCAACTCTTTGGAAGGCCAAGGAGAGAGAGGCTCACCATATCATCATTGGCAGTGGTTATTCCCACACTGCCAAGCTCATCTCTGCAGGTGGTGAGCTTGTTCAGATACGTGGAAATAGTATCGTCTTTCTCCATCTTGATTCTTCGAAACTTATCGTTGAGCGCCAATTTCCTTTGGTCGCTACTGTTCTGGTAGAGGTCCTTCAATTTCTTCCACATTGCAAATGGAGTATCCTTCCCATGGAGACTCGAGACAATATGGTTTCAAACTCCCTCAAGGATGATCTATCTCGACTTCGTCACACTTCTTCCACTCAGCCAACTCTTGTGCATTAGTTGAAGTTGGCTTTGGGATTTCTTGATCAATGAATTCTTTCAAGTTATTGTCTTCTAATACAGCCTCCATTCTATCTTTCCATGCTATGTAATTCGAGCTACCTTCCAAGGCATACTCGAGTCTCAAGCCATAGAATGCCATTGGCCAACCTTGAAGTATGATATGAATTCGATTTGCACCTGCAACCCCGAACTTCAAACTTTGAATTCTCTTCTCAGTATACTATTTACAGTTCCAATACCATGTAGAAAATCTGTGTAGGTTAACCTGATAATGCAATATAAATCAAAGTAGAATACTATAACCTACTTGTACTATCAATTTGCGGAAGCTTAAAAATCGCGCTGAACAATATAACTAGAAGAAGAAGAACCAATGGTACAATATAGATGAAAATACTTTGGGGAAAGCTTCAGCTAAAAACCCCACACTATTGTATTATCATACATGGTGGAAATACATAAGAACTATACAAAGCTTTAGCTCTCACAGTGAGCCAGCTCTTAACAATCCTCACAGATGCTCACATACAATCTTGGCTTCTCTCCAGCGTTCCTCTCTTCCCTCCAAGCTCATATTTCCTTGCGCTGTTCTTTGTGGATGATTCTCTCTTACCAAGTGGAAAACTCTCATCCAAAACTGCACAATCCTCAAGGATAAATCCTTGACTACATGCATGCGTTTTCTCAAAAAGAAAACACATGAAACTAATAGTACACTGTCCTTGACGTTAATCTCAATCGGGGCTTTCTAAAAATAGACATGAATGAGTTTCTGATGAGGGAATTTTCAGTTAACTAGAGGAGCACTAGTTGAGTGCATGCATGCATCAATTTTGAGAAAACACATGCAACTGATAGTATACTGTCCTTGACATTAATCTCAATTGGGGCTTTCTCAAAATACACATGAATGAGTTTCTGATGAGGGAATATTCAGTTAACTAGAGGAGCACTAGTTGAGTGCATGCATGTTTCAACTAACTGTTAACTCACTATTAGTTCCTTAAACAGTTTGAAACTAATTTAACTAGACTTAACTCAGTAAACTGAGTTAACTAATTACAACTCAAATATTCTCAATCTTATCTCCTTAATTTAAGGGATAACTCTTGTATGACTTCAGAAAGACTTCTAACTTGCATTTCTTCAACTAATTAATTTAAAATAAATAAATTAATTATTCCCAAGTAGTTGTTAAAACCAAATTCGATTTTAATTCACAATTTAATTCAAGGACAAATTAAATTGGAATATTCTTGTTGCCATATTTCAACACTTCACAAGGGATTTAAGATGCATTGATATTCAGTTTGATTTTACCCAGATTTATGCATAAAGGCTTAAATACATGAAGAAAAACATAATGAAATGAACACATAAGAAAAATTCATAAGGATACAAACTATTTGAGGCAAATCCAGAATCCTTTCATTAATATGAAGCAAATCTTCAGCTCGATTAAAATTATGCTTTGAAAACTAATCCAAGAGTTCAACCCTTAATAACTCAAAGGAAGAGTTATTTATACAAAATGAAAGATCTTCTAGATACCTTTTAAAAAAAATACAAAAATAGTACAAAACTATAGGAATTCTAAAATCGTTGAATGTTGGCACTATCTTTAAGGAATTTGTTGATGATCTGGTCCCCAAAAAGTGCTGCCTAGCTATCTGTCAGTTGGTGATGAAAGTTACTCGATAATTTCACATAAGTGATCCCACCTATCTTCACTTGACATAGAAAGATTAACCAATTTTCTGTAGACTTCATCAACTTCGGTATACTTTTCAAAAGTAGGCTTATTAACAAAGATGTGTTTGATTTCATGCTTAATTATTGAATCAAAATCCAAAGCTTCTAAGATTTCCTTCCCTGTAAGGTGACCTTTTATACCTGCAAATATAGTTTTATCAGTTGCAATTGCATAAAGCATTTGACAATATTCCTCCAAACTGGTTAACCTGTCATTTGGTGCCAAAAATATTGGTAGTCCTCTTTGGTTGAGTAAGTTGAACTTGAAATGAAACCTTTGGACAATAGTTTTCAAGGCTTGGCACTTGGTCTCCAACTGAGTCATGAGATTCATTTTTTGCAAAACCTTCTTGATCTCCAGAATTATGTCCAAAATATGAATATGCTCTAACTTAGCTCTGGTTTTTGAAATAAAAACTTTAACCATGTCTGTGGCTTAACTTGGTTTATCTTTAAGAAGTTCTTTAACTTGTTTAATAGCTCTCTGACACCTATTTATGAGTTTTTCCTGTTAAAAAATAATTTGTATGGAGGCTCAAACTTCATTTTATAGCCTGACCGATGTCTGCCCATATATTTTCCTTGGCTTGGGCCAAGGTCTGAGCCATTAATGACTCATTTTCCAACTCTTCTATCCTTCTGGTCAATATATGGGTCTTCTTCATCTCTTCAATATAAAGAGTGTATTTTTTAATTTTCTGAGTCTCCAGACTCTTAAATTTCTTGTGAAGCCTTTCATTCTCGTCTCTCTAGAGAGACAACTCCTATATGAATTTGTTTAAATCTCCTGCTGTTGATGTAGACTTTGCTGATGTTGATGTCGATTCCCCTGCTGTCCTTGACACTGTAATAGGAATCACTGTAATTTGAGTTATGGCTACTTGAGAATATTCTTCTTTTTCTTTAAGTAATTTCTCAATTTTCTCTTCCATTGTATTTATCTGTACATTTTACTCAATGATCAACTTGAGCATTTATTCTTTATGATGCTCACTTTTTGCTATCTCTTTGCTTTGACGATCCTCTGTTGAAGGTAGTTTAAGTTGCTTCCCTAATGTTGCAATGTTTGCATTCTTATTTTTAATAATGTCCTCTGCAACTTTAACATCAGTGGGGTCATACCCACTTTTGATCACTAAATATTCTAATGATTTTACCTTGTTATCCTTTGCTAAAGATGATATATTTTCTATCTTTAATTGTCACTGTACATTTGAAAGAGCTGTCTTGAGTTATGATAATGCCATAACAGTGTTAGTCATGGTAGAGAAAAGCATCTCACTAGACTTCCTATGCATATACATCTGATTGGTTGGATGTATCGGGTTTGAATCAAAAGAAAATACAATCTTCTTATAGCTTGAAGAAGCCTTTGGAAAAGACACTTGGGCTTGTAGGAATGCTATTTGCATCTTGCCTTTTTGACTATCAAAAGATGTCAATAACCTGTGTTGTGAAGTTGATGTCTATTTCCAAAACTGATCATATACATTTTCCTTCAAAGATTCATTATTTTTTTAATTTCAAGGAAATTAATAAAGATGTTTGGCTGCTCTAGCTCACTTACTCCTGCAGACTGGGTGATCTCCAACAAATTCTGTGACACTGAAGAGGAAGATGGATGAGTGATTACAATTTCTTCTGTCCCTGTAGAAACCTGTAAATCATCCAAATTGATGATTATAGGCTCTCTCTGACTTAGAGTAGTAGTGCCTTTGGAGCCAGTGCTTGATTTATTCTAATAATGAATGAATTCTTTTTCACTTTTTGCTGATGACGAAGATTCTTCTCTGGGCCTCTTGTCCTGCCTGCTTTGAGAAGTGGGCGTCTGGAGGGCAGAAGGAGGTAAAGTTCGTTCTTCTGCGTCTTGAAGTGTACTTTCGTCCCACTATTCTTGATTTATGTACTTTTCAATATCTGGTCTTGGAGTATGATTGTAAGGTATGATTTTGAGTTCCATGCTTAAGTTGAAGATTACACTGAATGGGTCATAAGACTAGGTGAAACTATGTTGGAATCCCATTTGTTTGAGGATTGAATCTGCTTCAACACATGCTGATTCGGTATTGCAAATAAATGATCCTATTTGTGGCTTGATTTTAAACTGAGATTTCCTCTTCCTTGAAATGAAATGTAGTTCATCCATATTAATCATTTGCCTAATATATTCTAGAGAGAAAATTCTCATTGGAACATATTTGGACAATTTGTATGGAGCTAGTTCATAGCCATACACTCTAGTCTCTGTATAATTTTGGTAAAGATACCAGTACCCTATCTTGGCTTAGTCACTCAGATGCAGGGTCCTTTTGATTTCTGGACTGATCCTAGGCTCGATCTGGCTGCTGAGAATCTGTGCAATTGGGTGAATAAAACAGTGAATGAAATCTAAAAACTTGAATTCAGTTGAGTTCCTTCTGATCAATGAAGTCCATTGTGTAACTTCTTGAATTACTTGTTGATCATCCTGCTTGTGTAAAGTTATAGGCAACCTGCCTCCCTGTTGAAAAAGAATCATATGCACTAGCATAGAGGAATATTTAAATACTCCTTCAGTAGTAATTTTCATCAATTGTTCATGCATACTTTTAGCCAAAAATTGACTATAATTATATATGAAAGCAAGTTTGTTTTCTTTAGAGAAGATGGATAGATAATCTAGGATAGACTCATCTACCCATTGATCTGTTTAGTAACCTAACAAGCATGAAATTAGGGAAATGATGTGTTTAGCTCTCTCAGGGAACATAGATGCTGGATAAGGAGGGTTCTTTTTAGGAAGTTCAACATATTATGGAAAGATCTAAAAAATTTGAGCTCTTTGGGGGAAAGTGAGCTTAGTATAGATCTATTAAGACAACAATGGAGAAAAGGCTAAGGGAATTATTTTTAGGGATACGAAGCATCTTATTGATATTTTTAGGGGTGATGGATATCAGAATGTCTCCATTCTAAGCTACCACAGTTCTCTGCAGAAGATTGTACTTATCTTGACACCACATAACTAAGTCAGGAAAAAGATGGGTATGAGGAAACATGTACATGAGAAATAAAGATCCCCATAAGTTAATTTCATCTTCAGGGTCTTAGTAAGTCTTCTTTAACCAATGGTGCGATTCAAACATGTCAAATTCACACTTTATGTCTGTAATTTTGAAGAACTGGTCAGCTAAGGGAATGTGATCAAGGTCTGGGGTATCAGAGACTTTGGGATTTTCCTGTGATGAAGTTTGACTAGCAGAGCGCTGGTCTTTTCTTTTGGGAGTCATTATTTACAGAGTTAGGAGGAAGAAATAACATAAGGTTTAGGAATGAAAACACCTAACAGATAGGAGGTTTTGTTCTGATGGTAATTTTAGCGATGCCGCAAAGCAGAGACAAGGAACAATCGAACTTGAGGAAACCTGACTAAAAGACAAAGTGAGGGAAAATTGCGTAATGGGGATAATGGCTTACCATTAAATGGAAAACGAAACTGAACGGGAGGATTTTCATTTACGGCCAATGGGAGAATATAACGGCTTGAAGAAGCAGATAGGTGGATATACTGCAACGTATATGGACAAGTGGAGTGAAATGGTTGGGGAACGAAAGGCGTGGGAAAGAGAATGATGTTGGTGGGATGACATACGCGCGAAGTAGATAAGTGGATTTTAGAGGGGGTGGTAGTGGTAAGTGGTAATGAGTGCTGGGCGGGGGGTGGGCGAAGGCGGTGAGGGGGGTGTACGAAGTGAGGAGGGAATGACATGTCACGAAGGGCCTGCCTTGAGGATAAACACTTTTCGGAGCCCCCTGTTGTTATTGTGCAATAGTGGAAGAGGTTATGAAACGTCCTCACTATTGATCTGGGCGGGGAAGTAGATCATGTCCAAAAGTGTCGGCTTCTTAGTGCTTCGCGACAAACTTGCCTTGTCGTTTATGACTTTTGTTTAAAACATAATAAAATTTAAATATGTACAAAAATTAATCACCCTTAATAGGTAATTAAGTATTAATCAATCCAACCTTAAACTAATATATTCTTTGGCCAAATTTTGAAAATATTATGCCACAAATTATTGTATTGTATTCTATCTACTAATGTTCTACCAAGATTAAACAATTAGGTGAGCTTATTTTCTATTCTAAAACATAAATTTAAATGATTTGATCATAATTAAACAATATAATTCAAATCAAAACAACAGGGTGCGACATTTAAACATGCTACACATAAAACCTTAATTTATTACAATGCAATTTATTTCTTTGAAGTGGAATTTGAACAATATCACCTATACAAATTTTGATTTTCTTTTGATGGGGCTTCATTTAATCTCTCTTTATTTTCTATTTTTTCATTTTCATTTTTTTTTTTAATTCTTTATTTTTGTCATGCCCTCTTTTATAAATAAAAACTAACTTATAAAAAATAAAGGATGTCAAAACATTGGCTCCAACTGGGGGCTGCTTCTTCCTGCAAGTTGCAGAGAACTTACAGATCCATGTGCCTTCTCCTTGGGCTAATGGGGTCTTTGTTGAAACAAATACGCATTGCATGTAAAATAAACTCTCCGATGATATACAATGATGAATGAATGGGGAACCTCTAAACACTAATTGTAGTGCTTCAAGTATTTCCCATTGACAAGCAGTGATGAATACTGTCATTCTAAATTTTGCAGAATGAAAGTGTTATTACCTTTAACCTCATCAATGCTAAAAGGTCCATACAAGAGGTTATCAAACTTTCCATGTTTTCCTTTGTCTCCTTTTCTAGCATCCCATCTTAATACCAAATCAACTTCCTTAAAATCTCTTTCCCTTTATTTTCTATCAAACAAACTTTTCATTTGTTTTGATATTTCCAAAGCTTGTAATGAACTTCATCTCTATCTTCATTAAGTTCTATAATTTGACATATTCTTCTAAAGAAATCATCAGGGTCTTCATTTGATTATTGTTAAAGAATCATGACAAGAAAGGCTAAATGTGTGGGAAATATAGTTTCTTTACCATAAACAATATGAAAGGGAGATTTAATGGTCGATCTCTTTTGTTAAAACCGATTGGCCCAAAGTGCATAAATGAGATGACTATCCCAACTCCTTTTATGGTCCTCCAATATTTTCTTTATGACTTTAACCAAACTTTTGTTTGAGGACTTTGCCAGTCCATTCCTCTGTGGATAGTATGGAGTAGAATGATGCAACAAGATTTGTTATTTATGACAAAATTCAATCATCTTGACACTGTGGAATGTTGCTGCATTGTCTGTCACTATTTGCTTGGGACATCCAAATGTAGACAATATGTATTCTTCAATAAATTTAATAACTACAGTATCAGTTTCATTTTTGACTGGAATGGCCTCTAACCATTTGGTAAAGTAATCTGTCGCAGTCAATATCCATCTGTGCTGACTACTTGATGGAGGATGAATTTCACCAATGAAATCCAATCCCCATTGAAGGAAAGGTGCTTGGACTAGTACTGGAATTAATGGAAGTGTTGCTAATATCTGATTTCCAGCAAACATCTGACATTGAGGACAACTTAGAACCTTTTCTCCCAGTTGTGCAAACAAAATAGGCCAATAAAATCCAACTCTTAAAATCTTGTGTGCTGTAGCCCTCCAAGCATAGTGCCCTCCACAAATGCCTGCATGAAATTGATCAATAATCCCTTCTGTCCCATTTTTTGTTAAGAAAAGTAAAATGATGTTAAGAGGACCTTTTCAATACATATTTGCATTAACAATACAATATTTTATGGCCTTCAACTTTAATATTTTACATTGATTCTTTGTAAATTCAGATGGACACTCAAAAATCTCTAAGAAAAATCACAATATTAGTGTACCAATCATGTAATAAAAATTTCTCATCAATATGAATCAGAATTGATTGATTTGATGAAGAAGGTTCTTGTGGATTATTCTGTGTTGGGATTGTAGAAGGTTCTTGTGGATTCTTTTGTATTGGAATTGCAGAAGGTTCTTGTGGATTCTTCTCAGTTGGGATTTCAAAAACAGAATTTATCCCCAAGATCTTATAATTTGACTCTGGAAGAAGCTTAGCCAGGCCTTGACCTTTAACCAACTTTGTGGTTTTGATAATGAGATCATACTCTAAAATCTTAGTTATCCATCTCCCTCTTCTTCCATCAGTATCAGGTTGGGTTAAAGCAGTTTTAACAACACTATTGGGTACATAGGCAATAATAGAAGAGTGAAGAAGATAAAATCTAAAATATTTTAGGGTTTGAACTAAAAAATAGGTCTGCTTTTCAATAATGTCATATTTTAGCTCAACATCTCTCATGAATTTACTAAAAAAATAAATAGGTTGGTCATTTCCATCCTTATTCTTTTGCAAAAGAACAACAACCAAGGTAGTTTCAGAGGCAAAAGAAAAGATAATAAATGGTTCATAATACTCTGGGATAGCTAAAATGGGAGCTTCTGCAATAACCTTTTTAATTTTATCAAATGCATACCTTGCAAGAATAGTCCATTTAACTTTATGATTCTTTCTCAACATATTAATGATATCCTTAACTATTTCAACATAATTAGGAATAAACCTTCTTAAATTTTTTTATTTTCCCAAGGAAAGCCTGAATTTCCTTCTTATTCCTTGGCAATGAAAGTGCTTTTATAGCTAAAACTCTTTTAGGATCAATGGCTACTCCTTCCTTTGAAATAATATGGCCAAGCAATTTTCCTTCTTTGAGTGTAAACAAAGACTTTTTGGGATTAAGAGAAATTCCAAACTTTCTACACCTGTCAGAAAATTTTCTCAAAAGCTTTAAATGTTTTTGGTCAGAATTGGAAAAAACAGTTAAATCATCAAGATAAATAATAACAAATTTGTTTTTATTACCCACAAATGCTAAATTCATATATCTTTGAAAATTAGCTCCAGCGTTAGTTAACCCAAAAGGCATCTGAACATACATGAAAGTACCCCAAGGAGTTGTGAACGCTGTCTTTTCTCTATCCTCTAGACTAACCATGGTTTGATTGAATCCATAAAACCATCTAACATAGAAATTCTATTAGCTCCTGAAACTTTCTGAAGTAATTGATCCATGTTGGGTAATGGATAATTATCTTTCAAAGAATATTTATTCAAATTCCTAAAATCCACACATAGTCTAATTTCACTATTCTTCTTTCTCACTGGAACTAAATTAGCTACCCAATCAGAATATCTCAATGGAACTATAATTTTAGCATCAAGTAGATTTTTGAGTTCTTTTTCAATAGCAGGAAGGAGGACACGGTTAATTCTCCTCAATTTTTGCTTAAAAGGTTTAGCCTCTGGTTTTAATGGGATTTTATGTTCAATGAGAGATGTATCATATGTATTTAGTTCATTATAAGACCAGGAAAAAACATCTTTATAGGCTTTAAGGAGGGCTAAATATTTGTTTTTGGCTTCCATTGACAGGGATGCAAAATTTTTAACATTTTTGATTTCTTCAGAACTTCCAATGTTACAAATTTCAATATTTTCCTCAGGTGAATTTGATAATGGATTTTTGGGAACATCATTATGATCAAAGAGCTTCTCAAGGGGACTAACCCTTTTAGAATAATTTTTTTAGATATTTTAATAATGCTATGATCAACAATTTTTGAGTCAAATTGTGGTGTTTGATTTTCCTTGTAAACTTGATGATTATCAAGATGTTCTTTTTCAACTTGCAGGGTTGAAAACTGATCAATTACTTGCAAAAATGATTTTAACTACTCGTCATCATCAAATGTTTTCCAATGTTTAAGATTGCCAGGAATAGATGGTCTATACTTAAATTGAATTTGATATTGTACAAGCATTTGATTAAGAACTTTAAAAGAACTAGTAGAAACAACCAAGGAATCTACATGTATATTTTGATCTCTAGGAATAACAGTGATGTTAAATGCTGAAAATAAATTATCTATTGAATCCCAAATCTCATTCTTATAAGATCTAAGTGTAGGGTGCTTAGTTTGACAAAGATTCCTTACTTGTTTGACAATAAGTTCTGAATCACTGAATACACTTAGATCTTGCACCTTAAGATTTCTTGCTAATTCCAAGCTTAGCAAAAAAACTTCATACTCTGCTACATTATTAGTTACATCTAGTTCGAGCTTATAGCAATGCGTAATATTTTCTTTGTCTGGTGGAATTAATACAATTCCATCTCCTGCTCCTTCCTTTGAGAAAGAACCATCAAAGTACAATTTCCAAATATCAGTGTTGATGGTTTTAGGTTTGTTGACAATGTTTTCAATAGTAAGCAGAGTATTTTATGAATTATTTGATGATAATTCAAAACATACAAAGTCTTGATCTACTGCATAAATAGGATGATTTTTGGCTTGATCATATTTACAAAAAGTGTTCATGAATCTTACTTCTCTGTATAATCTGAGATGCTCACCCCCATATACAGGAATGGTAGCATAAGACATGTCCATTTGAAGGCTTCCTCCTAATTTGACACAACAAGATCTTGATAATAGCGTGCCAAATTTGGGAGGGATGTCAGTGACTAAAATGTCTAAAATCACACTCTTAACAGGGATCTGAGCTAAAGTAACTACCAGTTCTTTTATAAGTCCAAGATAGGGTACTTTCTTGGAATCAAAAGTATAAAGATCATGATAAGTTCTAGTGACCTCTAATTGCAGCTAGTCCATGATTACCTTTGGCATCATATTATGGGAAATCTTAGAATATAACATGCAGTTATATAACAAGAAATCATGAATTTTTAGAGTCACATAAAAAGGTGGTACATTTTCATCAATCATGTCTGAGCTAGGACCAAAGACTAGTGAAGGATTTTTTATCTTGTAGGCTAATTACATCCCCTTCAACATCAACACCGGATGACTGGATTGTTATGAAACCAACTCACAAAAGGATTAAAAGATAGATCAGTGCCTTAGAATTCAACCTCTTTGAGGGGGCAATCTCCTTTACGTTACACAAATGAACAATTCTTGGATGATACAAATGACAAGACCTCCTTTCTATTTATAGGAGTCTAAGGGGTCATAATATAATCAGAGCCGACATGAACATAATAATGTAAGGGCACAATAATAACAATAGTGGGCTTCTATGGGGCACAATAATAACAATATGGGGACTACATGTGCACAACATTATAATAAGGGGGTTGTACTAATAACAATAAGGGGTTAGACTAGTAGTATAGTGACCTCTAATTGCAGCTAGTCCATGATTACCTTTGGCATCAGATCATGGGAAAACCTATAATCTAACATGCAATTATATAACAAGAAATCATGAATTTTTAGAGTCACATAAAAGGGTAGTACATTTTCATCAATCATGTCTGAGCTAGGACCAAAGACTACTGAAGGTTTGTTATCTTGTATGCTTATTACATTCCCTTCAACATCAACACTGGATGACTGGATCCATTTAGAAACTTGTTTTTTATACCCTAGATTCTTTGAAAGTTCAGATAAAGGAATGGGTATTTTAACTCTTTCCAGTTCCCTTTCAACATTGAAAGTTGTTAAAACAATTTTATCAATTAGAGTTGTTTCAGCTGTTTGATTAAATGGTTGAATTGTTTTTGTTTGAGTTTCAGTGGATTTGATTTGAGGTTCATTTACAATGGGGGTTTTTGGAGGTCTACCAGGCCTTGACCTAGGTCTTAGATCGTATCTCCTATTCAATTCTGCAATTAAAAACTCAAAAAATGCCTGATATTTTGAAATTTGAGAGTCTTCTTGATCTTGAGAACACCGATTTAAAAGGAGAGAAACAATAGCATTTTCTAAAGATGAATGATCCATATTATTTATATCTTCAGAAATCAAAGGGCCAATGTCTTCTGGTTGCTGGTCATCAATCATCAATGGGGGTTGGATCTGTCGATCAGTATTTGGTATTTGCAAAATTTGTGTTTGGTCTTCTGAATTGAGTTTGAGCTCTAGCAGTAGTTTGTTGAATTGTTCTAGGCTGAGTTTCTATTTTCGAAATTCTTTTTGAAAGGTTCCTACGTAATGATGTGATCTCATCTATCTTTTGATCTTCATTTTTAGTTTTTGAGGAAGATCCTTCTTCCTTAATTTTCATTTTCCTTTCAGCTTTTTCAGCCTTAGCTTTAAGTTTAGCTCATGCTGACCTATTAGCCTCAACTTTTATAGAATTTGTTTGCATGTCTTGTAGAGTATGAGATTTCCTTTCCCTAATCATGATTGCAATGTCATCATCAAATGCTTTAGAAAATCGAACTTTTGCTGCTGCTACTGGTGGTTTATGGTCAAGAGGCATCTTATGATAAAATTTATTGAATCTTTTTATGAAATCTACCATTGGTTCGCCATGGTTCCTTTTTAGTTCTTCAAATTCTGTAAGATAGTAAGCCATATCCTTCTTAACACCCCATTGTTTCTTAACTATGGTAGTTAATTTATTCCAAGAATGAATTGAATAAGCTCTCAATTGTCTAAACCAAATCCTAACGTTCCCCTCTAGTGATTAAATAAATAATCTCACATATACATCTTCATGTTCAATGTTTGTATTATCAGCAAAATCCAAAAAGGAAGCTAAATGATCTTCAATAGTCAAACCAGTTTCTCCATCAAACCTTGGTAGCTTTTTTAAATACCCATTAGGAAAATTAATGAGCTGGTTAGGAACATGCAAGGAAACATACCTAGCTTAAATAATAGGTTGAAAGGCAGCCATATTTGAAGATGAAGATGAAGATGAATATGAATCAGTAGAGGAGGTGGGAGATGATGTAGTAGAGGATGAGGAGGAAGATGGTGAAGTTGTAGTGAAGATGGAGGTGTAATGGTAGGAGGAGGAGGATGGGAAAGAGGAGGATCCCTAAAAATTTTTAAAGGTGTTTTAATAACAAGCTTCTGAATCTCTATGTCAACTTCTTATTTATTTTCAAAGAAAGGGTTTGAATATACAGAAAATTTTTCCTCAGGTTGGGCAAAAGTAGATGGAAATGTATAATGAGTGGGGGAGATAGACTCAATAGCTTTTAACTCTGGTAAATGTACATCTAATTCTTCCTCTGACTTGGGTGAATCTGAAAATATTTCATGGGTTTTATATGATTCCAAAGAATGGACTAAGGGAGATGATTTCAAATCAACCCTTTTAGATAATGGTTATAAAACCCTAAGTGTTAGATCAACCAAGTCTAATTGGGATGGAACAAACCTAAGGGGATTAGAAGCTAAAATATCTTCAGGCTGTAGTGGTACAAAAGAAGAAGCAAAATCTTCAAGTCTCCTTCTAAAAGAGGCTTCTCTTACCAGTCTCTCTAGATCAAATAATGGAGAAACAATTTGAGAATCAGAATGAGATCTGGTATGTTTTGAAGGAGCCAGCTTGGGCTTGTGGAGTCGCCAAGTGAAATATTTTAACCTACAATTCCTTTATTCACCTAAAAGGAAAAGTTTTAATCGCTGTCCCATGGAAAATACTTCAATTTTCTCTCCCAACAATGACACCAATCTGATGTAGTCCTATGAGATGATTCTAGGTTAATTAACCATGCCAGAGCATCTAAAATGTTTTGTTTGTTTTAAAGTTTTTTTGGATGACCAATGTTATGAACAATTTGAAACATGTGCTTAAACTTTAACAGTTGCCAATAGAATGAAAGGGTTGTTTATTTGACTAAAATAGTTAATTGATTTTAGTTGAGTGAATAACAGAGTCTTAAATAATTACAACTTACTAAATGTTCAAACCGAATATTTAATTTATTATAAGAAGGAATGCAGGTAAAGAATGTTTACCTGCTCAACAAAACCTGCTCAACAAAATGTATTTAATCTAATGCAGATGGGTGTGACAATTTATTGCTATAGAGTATTTTATAATAACAGACAATTTTATAAACTAATATCTAATTATTATTTATAACTATATAGGGTATTTAAGATGGACTGATATTCAATTTTATCTTACCCAGATTTTTGCGTAAAGACTTAAATACATGAATAAAATCATAATGAAATGAACACATAAGAAAAACGCATGAGGAGACAAATTATTTGAGGCAAATCCAAAATCATTTCATTAATTTGAAGCAAATCTCCAACACAATTACAATTCTTCTTTGAAAGAATAAAGACCTAAATACATGAAGAAAAGCATAATGAAATGAACACATAAGAAAAACTCACGAGGAGACAAACTATTCGAGGCAAATCCAGAATCCTTTCATTAATTTGAAGCAAATCTCCAGCTCGATTACAATTATGCTTTGAGAGCCCATCCAGGGGTTCAACCCTTAATAACTCAAAGGAAGAGTTATTTATACAAAATGAAAGATCTTCTAGAGACCTTTTTAACAAAAATACAAAAATAGTACAAAACTATAGGAATTCTGAAACTGATGAATGCTGGCACTATCTTTAAGGAATTTATTGATGATCTAGCCCCCAAAAAGTGCTACCTAGCTGTTTGTCAGTTGGTGATGAAAGTTACTCGATAATTTCACATAAATGATCCCACCTATCTTCACTTGGTATATAAAGATTAACCAATTTTCTGTAGACTTCATCAACCTCAGTATACTTTTCAAAAGTAGGCTTATTAATAAATATGTGTTTGATTTCATGGTTAATTATTAAATCAAAATCCAAAGCTTCTAAGATTTCCTTCCCTGTAAGGTGAACCTTTATACTTGCAAATCTAGCTTTATCAGTGATAATTGCATAAAGCTTTTGACAATATTCCTCCAAACTGATCAACCTGCCATCTGGTTCCAATAATCTTGGTAGTCCTCAGGTTGAATAAGTTGAACTTGAAATGAAACCTTTGGACAATAATTTTCAAGGCTTGGCACTTGGTCTCCAACTGAGTCATGAGATTCTTTTTCTGCAAAACTTTCTTGATCTCCAAAACAATTTTTGTTCTGGCCAAAATTTGAATATGCTCTAACTTGGCTCTGGTTTTTGAATTAAGAACTTTAATAATGTTTGTGGCTTCACTTGGTTGATCCTCATAAAGTTCTCTAACTTCTTCAATAGTTGTCTGGCACCTATTTCGTGTTCAAAAATAATCTGTATGAAGGGCCAAACTTCAACTATAGCCTGACTGAGGTCTGCCCAGATATTTTCCTTGGCTTGGGCCAAGGTCCAAGCCATTAATGACTCATTTTCCAACTCTTCTATCATTCTGGTCAATCCATGGGTTTTTTTTCATCTCTTCAACATAAAGAGTGTCATTTTTAATTTTCTGAGTCTCCAGACTCTAAAATTTCTTGTGAAGTCTTTCATTCTCTTGCCTCTAGAGAAGCAACTCCCATATGACTTTGTTTAAATCTCGTGATGTTGATGTAGACTCTATTGATGCTAATGTCGATTCCCCTACTGTCCTTGGCACTGTAATAGGTATAGATGTAATTGGAGCTATGACTACTTAAGAACATTCTTATTTTTATTTAAGTAATTTCTCAATTTGCTCTTCCATTGTCTTTATCCGTACATTTTGCTCAATGATCAACTTGAGCATTTCTTCTTTGTGCTGCTCACTTTCTGCTATCTCCTTGGTTTGAGGATCCTCTATAGAAGGTAGTTTAAGTTGCTTCCTTAATGCTGCAATGTCTGCATTATTATTTTTAATAATGTCCTCTGTAGCTTTAACATCAGTGGGGTCATACCAATTTTAATCATTAAATATTCTAATTATTTTACCCTGTTATCATTTTCCAAAGATGATACCTTTTCTATCTTATATTGTGATTGTACATTTGAAAGAGTTGTCTTGAGTTTTGATAATGCCATAACAATGTTAGTCATGGTAGAGAAAAGAATCTCACCAGACCACCTATGCATATCCATTTGATCGATTGGATGTATCTGGTTGGCATCAAAAGAAAATACAATATTCTTATAGTCTAAAGAAGCCTTTGGAAAAGGCACTTGGGCTTGTAGGAAAGCCATTTGCATCCTCCCTTTTTCGCTATCAAAAGCTGTCAATAACCCGCGTTGTGAATTTGATGTCTGTTTCCAAAACTGAGCATATACTTTTTCCTTCAAAGATTCATTCTTTTGTTTAATTTTAAGGAAATTAGTAAATATGTTTGGCTCCTCTGGATCACTTACTCCTACAGACTGGGTGATCTCCAACAAATTCTGTGAAATTGAAGAGGAAGATGGGGGAGTGATTACAATTTCTTTTGTCCCTGTAGAAATTTTAAATCATCCAAATTTATGATTATAGGCTCTTTATGACTTAGAGTAGTAGTGCCTTTGAAGTTAGTCCTTGATTTCTTCTGATAACGAATGAATTCTTTTTCACCTTTTGCTGATGATGAAGATTCTTCTCTAGGCCTCTTGTCCTGCCTGCTTTGAGAAGTGGGAGTTTGGAGGGTAGAAAGAGGTAAACTCTGTTCTTGTGCTTCCTCAAGTGTATTCTCCTCCCACTGTTATGGATTTATGTACTTTTCAATCTTTGGTCTTGGAGTATGATTGTAACATGTGGTTTTGAGTTCCACCCTTAAGTTGGAGATTATACTGAATGGGTCATAAGACCAAGTGAAACTTGGTTGGAATCCCATTTGTTTGAGGATTGAATCTGCTTCAATACCTGCTAATATGGTATTGCAAATAAATGATCCTACTTGTGACTTGATTTTGAACTGAGATTTCCTCTTCCTTGAAATGAAATGGTGTTCATTCATATTAATCATTTTCCTAATATATTCTAGAGAGAAAGTTCTCATTGGAACATATTTGGGCAATTTGTATGGAGCAAGTTCACATCCATACACTCTAATATCTGTATAATTCTGGTCAAGATACCAGTCCCTTATCTTGACTTGGTCACTCAGATGTAGGATCCTTTTGATTTTTGAACTTATCCTAGGCTCGGTGTAGCTACTGAGAATCTGTGCAACTGGATATATAAAAAAATCAATGAAATCTGAAAATTTGAACTTAGTTGAGTTCCTCATGATCAATGGAGTCCACTATGTGACTGCTTGAATCACTTGCTAATCATTCTGCTTGTTTAAATTTATAGGCAACATGTCTCCTTATTGAAAAAGACTCATATGCACTAGCATAGAGGAATATGTAAATACTCCTTCAATAATAATCTTCATCAATTGTTCATGCATACTTTCAGCGAAAATTCACTGTAATTATACATGAAAGCAGGTTTTTTTTGTTTGGAGAAGATGGATATATAACCTAGGATAGATTCATCTACCCATTGATCTATTTGGTAACCTAACAAGAAATAAATTAAGGAAATGATGTGTTTATCTCTCTCAGGGAACATAGATGCCAGATAAGGAGGGTTATTTTTAGGAAGTTCAACATATTATGGAAGAAAGATCTCAAAAATTTGAGCTCTTCGGGGGAAAGTGAGCTTATGGTATAGATCTATTAAGACAACAATGGAGAAAAATCTAAGGGAATTATTTTAAGGGATAAGAAGCATCTTATTGATAGTTTTAGGGGTGATGGATATCAGAATGTCTCTATTATGAGATACCATAGTTTTCTATAGGGGATTGTACTTAGCTTGACACCACATGACTAAGTTAGGAAAAAGATGGGTCTGAGGAAACATGTACATGGGCAATAAATATTCCCATAAGTTGATTTCATATTCAGAGTCCTAGTAAGTCCGCTTTAACCGATGGTGCAATTCAAACATGTCGAATTCGCACTCTATGTCTATAATTTTGAAGAACTAGTCAACTAAGCAAATGTGATCAAGGTCTGGGGTATCAGAGACTTTGGGATTTTCCTGTGATGAAGTTTGACTAGCAGAGGGTTGGTATATTCTTTTAGAAGCCATAATTTGTAGAATTAGGAGGAAGAAATAATAGAAGGTTTATGAATGAAAATATCTAACAGAGAGGAGGTTTCTTTCTAATGGTAATTTCAGCTATGCCATGGAGTAGAGACAAGGAACAATTGAATTTTAGGAAACCTGAATAAAAAACTAAGCGGGGGAAAATCGCGTAATAGGGATAAGGGGTTATTTGTAAGAGATAATGCATTACCATTAAAGGGAAATCATTATTGAACGAGAGGATTTTCATTTATGGCCAACGAGAGAATATAACGGCTGGAAGAAACAGATAGGTGGATAGAATGCAATGGATATGGACATGTGGAGTGAAATGGTTGGGGAATGGAAGGCATGGGAACAGGAATGACGTTGGCGGGATGATGTGTGTGTGTAGTAAATAAGAATATTTTGGGCGGGGGGTGTAGTGGTAAGTGGTAATGAGCGGGAGCGGTGGGGGGGTGAGAAGTGAGGCAGGAATGACACATGCGAGGGGCCCACATTGATGAAAACCCACTTTTTGGACCCCCCTACTATTATCGCGCAACAGTGGAAAAGAGGTGTGAAAATGGATTCCTTGCCTGTGATCTGGACAGGTAGTAGATCCACTGTCTAAAAGTGTTTCATCTTCTAAACTTGCCTTGTCATTTATGACTTTGGTTAAAAACATAATAAAATTTAAATATGTACAAAAATTAATCGCCCTTAAGAGGTAATTAAGTATTAATCAATCCAACCTTAAACTAATATATTCTTTGCTCAAATTTTGAGAATGTTAGGCCACAATTTATTGTATTCTATCCTATCTAATAATGTTCTACTAAGATTAAACAATTTGGTGAACTTATTATTTATTCTAAAACATAAATTTAAATGATTTGATCATGATTAACCAATATGATTCAAATCAAAACAACAGGTTGTGGCATTTAAACAAGCTGCACACAAAACCTTAATTTATTACAATTTATTTATTTATTTGAAGTGGCATTTAAATAGGCTCACTTATACAAATTTTGATTTTCTTTTGATGGGGTTTCATTTCATCTATTTTATTTTCTATTTTTTCATTTTCATTTTTTTTATTCTTTATTTTTTTCATACCCTCTTTTATAAATAAAAACTAACTTATAAAAAATAAAGGATGTTACAACAGTTACGATTAGGCTCACTTAGTGGTTGATTACATCATGTCACATATCCAATTGATTTTTGAATATACCATTCAATAAACTCATAAAGGTTGTTAGTGCATTGGTAAATCTAAATGACACCATTACAAACTCATAATGCCCATAACTATTCTAAAAGTTGTCTTGCTTATGTTTTTTTTCCTTGATCCTCACCTTGTGATATTTTGATCTCAAGTCTAACTTCCAAAATAACTTTTCTCTTTTTAGTTTATCAAAGAAATCATCAATTATGGGAGAAGAGATTTATTCTTCACTATGGCCTCGTTGAACCGTTCAAAGTCCACATATAACCATACATGTTCCTTCTTTCTTCTTCACAAAAAGGATTGGTGCTCCTTAATGTAAGACACTTGAGCATAAGTACCCTTTCTTCAACAACTCTTCTAGCTGCATTCACAAATTCTTTACATTAGGTGTGCTCATTTAGTGAAGAGTCTTTGATATTAGAGTAGTTTTGGGCATTAAATCTATAGAGAAACCTATAACCCTATTTGATGGAAAACTTTCTATTTCTCCAAATGCATCCTCAAACTCTTGCAACAATGGAAAATATTCAAGACTTACCTCTTTAGTTTTCTTTGGTTATTCTAAATTGGTTGGATATAGTTGAAATTCCTTCTTGAAACATTTATTCAACTCCAGTGCTGAAATCTCCCTTATAGAAATGGGTTTTGGAATTCTTTACACAATACTTTGTTATGGAAATGTAGGAGAACGTTATGTTTTTCATACTAATTCATTCCAATTAAGATGTCATAGGATCTCAATGGTATGATATTCAAATCAACAATTACATTCACTCCATTCAGATTTATTGGATAAACACCAACAATATTATTAATCCTTCTTTTGGTTCTAGTGGCTAATTAAACTAACCATGATTTTTCAAGCTTGCATTTTATTAGATGAAATTTGTTCACTAATTTATGATTAAGGTAATTATGGCTTGCTCCTGAATCAATTAAAATAACAAGTTGATTTGTAATCTTAATTTTCACTTCAATCATATGGGATTAATGTTATGCATGTCGATCCTATAAGGCTATATATATTCTTTGAATAATTCTATCCACGTCTTCCACTATTGTAGCTTGTTGAATGTTATGCCGAGTCCTCATTTTGTCATCTTTATGAGGTTAATTAATATACATATGATCTTTTTCACATTGCCTACATTTAATTGGTGGTCTTTTTCTTTCCCAAACGAGTCTTCTTCTTTGGATTCATTTTGAACACGTTGATTTTGTTTATATCTTTAAGGAGTATTTTTCTTGAAAGGAGGTTTTATCTTTTCTTTTTTTTGACTTGATTTTCATCCTCCTTACCTTTGAAAGGTTTTTGGTGACTATTTGTTTTTTTTCTGCTCATACAAGACTTCACCTTTTTAATGGTCTCAACCAATGAACTAGGATCACCGAATTGAACCTTATCTTCATAGAAAGGTGACAACCCACTTAACATTATCTGTGTTTTCACTTTCTCATCCTTGATAAAAGCCACATTCCTCAATAACTCCAACAACTTTCTTTCATATTTCTTCATGGTCATGCTTCCCAATTTGAGTTCAAAGAGCTCTTGTATCTTCTTAACAAAGAAGTGCTCTAAAATATGTAGCCCCCAAAAATATTTCATGAACCACTTCTAAGAGACCCTTAACTCCTCAATGTGTTTGACTTGTTTTAACTTATCCCATCACATAGAGACTTTTCCTTACAAATGATATATGGAAATTTTGGCTCCTAGGTTAGATGAGTACCTTTGCAGTTGAAGATACTTTTTAATTTCAAGCAATTGATTTTCAAAATCATCTCACCTTTTGTTTTCACCATCAAAGGTAGGTGGATTAAGCTTCACAAGCTCAACCTTGGAAACTATACATTTTATATCTTTGTTTTTTTCTAATGTCTAATAGGAGACACCTCTAGTTTTCTCCTTGACCCTTTAGATGCATTCAACTTCTATATGAATGGATGGGTGAGTGATGATATATTTGAGCTTTGCACACTTTTTGAGTGCCTAGATCCTTTGTAGTTATTTCTCCTTGCATGAGGTTTGAGTTCTCTTCATGTTTTGAGCCTAATCCATTCTTTATTTGTTTTTGTAGTTGATTTAAGCTTTGTAATCACTGAGTTGTTTGTTCTCTTATTAGTATTTCATTGTTAGCCTTGTAGTTTTGCATGTCTATTGTTGTGGTCTCTACCAATTTAGTGGGTTCCACTTTACTCCTATCTCCATTAGATTCAATTTATTCTATACCCAAGCTTATGTGTAGGTCTTTAGCTTCCTTCTCATGAATATAAACTATTTGTTCCTCGTAATTCCACGTATGATCCTACACTGATCTTGTTCCACAAATATCTCCAACTTTGAAAAATGTGCATACAATGAAATCATATTAGATAACATAGCTATGCAATTATGGAAAGTATATTATCATATTAGATAACATAGTTATGCAATTATGGAAAGTATATATGCTTTTTTTGTTCTTGAAAGCCAATAGTTTCCCTTTCTTATTTTCAAAGACTTTATGTTGCTTAAACCAAATTTATATAATAATATATGGAATATACCCTTCATTGTCTTTCCATTGACTACACCCACACTTAATTATGAGTTGAGTAGGAAGTTATGACTTTTGGAAGTGAATTGGTACTTTATTCCTCTATCTAGATTGTTTACGTTAGTATCCTATAGTCATAGTAGTCAAAAATAGATTTTGTCTTTCATATTTGGTCAAAAGCATGAAAGTGTGGCTATGATCTTGTAGATCAAGATTTAGGTCTTAGGTTGGAATAATTTTTTTATTATTCATTGTAAATATGTAAAGTGTGTCAAGAGTTACAAATATGGTCTTTTTATCCCAATGGGTCAAGTTAGCTAGGTTTAGGGGTCAAGTTACATCAAGTAATCATGAGAAAGATTGTGCTTCCATGCTTTTTCATCATGGGCACAAAATTGCAGGTGTCTTGAGTCAATTTACATGTCAAATCATGATTGGTCATGACATCAACAAGAGTACAACGACCAAGAGGACAATTGCTACGCTTTTTCCAAGTGCTGCGCTTTGTTCATTTAATTTCAAATCCTGATTATCACCATTAAGTCCGCTCTTAGCCACCTTGGGAGGTTATTTTCATGGTTGTCTTCATACAATATCTCTCAACTCTCCATTATTCCCATCAGAAGTTCGTTGTGTAGTCATGCTTGGTTGTTGTGAAAAGGAGGCAGGGAAACGATGCGTTTCCACACAGTGCTATGTTTTTCTCAACACGGTGGTCAAATCACTCTCATAGGGGAAAACTGAAGTTTATTTTAGTTCCTTGGTTTTGAATGGTTACCCAATTGCATGCACGATCTGAGAAGACAAGATAGAAACCTGCAAGATGCCAAATTTCACCATCACATATTTTGCATTTGCTACGTTTTTCCTCATCGTTGCGCTTTCTGCTAATTGTTATGCTTTCTGTCTATGCTGTGTTTTTGTGCTTACCTTTGCCAAACTATAAAAAATTCTAATTTGGAGCCTCCATGTATAAAGTATGCCATGCCATTAAAATAAATTGAAACTCCCTACCATAATTTTGTGTGCCTTAGAGGTGTTGGAAGCCTATTTCTTCATGCACTGTGCTTCTAGCGCCACAGTCATTTGAGTTTTCTGCCACCAGAATCAAGTATGTACTAGTTGCCTTGGGATTTTTTCAAGAGGAAATTTGTGCTTATTGGTCAGTTATATAGGTTTCCTTCTTAATTATCATCAAAGGCTTAATTTGGAGCCCTTTTTCTACCATTTGTTGCACACATTAAGTTTGCATTAAGACCCTAGAGTACCCCCTACTGCAAGAAAAAGAA
Organism: Pinus taeda; assembly: GCA_000404065.3. Taxonomy (NCBI): domain Eukaryota; kingdom Viridiplantae; phylum Streptophyta; class Pinopsida; order Pinales; family Pinaceae; genus Pinus; species Pinus taeda. The sequence goes on from APFE030369883.1 coordinate 211,453, forward strand.
ACCATGTCAACTCCAGAGGGAAGAAAACACAAGGGAGGTGCTATTGTTGGATTTTAACCCAAGACCTCAAATTCATCAATGCAGACCCAACTACAAAGTTGCTCTTGAGTAGGTGGGATGTATCAGGTTTTGTAAGAAAATTCAAGGGCATAATGGACAACTTACTAAGGAGTTTGCCATGAGATTTAATGGGTTGGAGGCTAAGGTTGGAGAACTCACCTTTCTAGTTATATAGGCCACAATAGATGATGCAACAGAAATTCCCCTTCAGGGAGAGCAATAGTTCAAGGGCATGCCCCTTGATATTGCCCATTATAAATATTTTTTGAAGCCTGAGTATAGAGACAAGGAGTATGGGTCCATTGTTCCTAAATAATATTTACTTGAACATCATAGAAAAATTTTGCAAGCTATTTAGAGGTATGTCACATGTAAGAGTAGGTTTGGAAGGATCTATCAATACCATTTCATACTCTTGATGCATTTCACTCAGAAGAGCCCCTTGAAATTTCCCTTCTATCTATTCAGGAGTCCCAGTAAGATTACAAACAAAGTGCAAGGAAAACAAAGTCAAGTGGAACCTAGCCTTTTCCACTTTTACTTAAATAAGTTGTTGGTATTGGAGGAGTTAAATAAAAGAAATAAATCATGGCAGTCATTTGTTGATTCTTCAAACTTGGTGGATGATGTGCCAAAAATATTAGTTTCACCATAAAACATATCATAACCAAAGTAGTAAAAATGAATAAACACAATTTCCAGTTCAGCTCTTAATCTAGAAGGAAGAGGATCTAACTTAGATGCCTTGGTTGAACTTCCTTGATTAAAATCAATTACTGAAAGGAAATAATTCAAGAGCATAAATGAACATGGAAAATAATGAATCTATTTAGAAAATATTCACAAGAAACTATAAAGAAAACAACAATTTAAATATTCACAATTATGCACAAAATTACACGGCAATGTACTTAGCTTAGAATGGGGGCTCTCAACCCTTGCTTGGTACACTTGAAGCCATCAGCTACTATAGATCAGCAATCACATTCCATAACAAGAACAATAAGAAAATGGAAGACAAGCTCTTCAAATTATATTCAGAAGTAAAGAAGTCTCAATAGTCATAATACATGTTCATAGTTGTTGAATAGTTATGCTTAAATAAGCCAAAAATATAACAAAATCAACTAAAATAGCTATAAAAACCTATGTGAGTCCTAATCCATCTAATCAAGTTGAACTCATCCCTTTTGCCGCACAAAATATGGTAGAATCCCACTAAATCACAAAACTACCCCTTTATTTAGGGATTTCTGGGTGACTGGTCAAGTTTGGCCAGCATTGACCAGGCTTGTTCAGAGTCATTTGGACCATGCCAATAGGAGGTTTTCCATCCTCGGTTCCCATAATTCTTGAATATATCTTCAGTTTCCACCTAGGTGTCCTGTAGATACGACTTCAATGGAGCTATTACGAGAAATTATGTTCTAGTCAAAATAATTGTTAATACCAAATTTTTACTAAAACTCCTAAAATTTAAAAGACATAATTATTTTACCTTAAAGTGAAACAAGAGGAAAAATATGGAAAAATGACCATGGTATGATGGTAAGGGATGATATAAAGATGTAAAATGCATGGTGAAAAATAGTCAAAACTGAGGGCCAACACGAGCTCACACAGAGATTTTTGAACTCAAGCAACATGATGAAATGGCTAGTAAAAATATGAATGAACTTTTGGACATCTATCAACCAAAAATGGACAATGCCAAATATATGTTAAAGATATCCCTTCCACTACACAGGAAAATGAAAAATGTATGCAGGCAAAATATTTCTATGAGAAAAGAATTACACAGTTTTCATTTTTTGACTTTGCCTAAAGTATGCTTGTTTATGGGGTTGAAGATCTAGATGATAATGTTTTGCATATAGTCTGCCTTGCAATCACATTTAGTAAGAATTCTGAAGTTATGTTTTGAAGAAGCAAATTTCATAGTATTTTGTGCCCTATCTAGCCTTAGGGTTAGGGTTTTTGATGTGGAGATGAATATTTTGCATTTTTCATGAAGGAAGGCTTGAAAGAGGCATATGGTATGATAATCACAATGTTAGAATCATCGTAAACGTGTGAATATTTTCCAGAAACATCACTGCCACTCAAACCATAAAAAAGAGATGGCATTGTGCTTTTGAAACTGGCATTGTGTATTTGGTTATAGATGAAAATGTCGAATTTGAAGGCTTTGTGTGGTGAAATAAATTTTTTGAGTGGGAAATTATCCATGTTCATACTTGTTTACACATGCTAGAGTCATCATGCAACTTAGGAACCAACCAGAGACATCTCAAACTTGGAGGGCTGTGTTTTCATGTTGCATTTTTGCATTTCTGGAGAATTAGGAGGTTTCCAGACATACATCTTTTTGAACGAGTTTACCTAGTCAAAACTTCCTGTAATTTGTTTTTATGGTATTAGTAATTGTAATAAAGCATTAAGTGAATCACAAGCTCGATTTGGGGCGGAGAAATTAATGTAAAATGCTTAGAAAGTATATAGTTATGCAGTCCCTAGTCTTTAATAGTCAGTTCCATTTTCATTGCAGAAGTTAGAAATTGAAATCCTAATGAGGAATTTGACTCTTAGAGGTGGGAATTGACCCATTTTGGCCTATTTATGATATGATTATAAAGGAGAAAAGGTTTGATCAAGTTAAGGGGAAAGGACATTGTTTTGCATTTATTTTTGAGATATTTCTACAATGAATGAAATACAGAGGTGGAATTTTCAGGGATTCTTGAGTTAGTTTGCTTTGGAGATGTGCTTCCTTTCTTTGTAAGTTATCTTATATGACAATTATGCTTTGAAATATATCTTATTATTTAGTTAAACAAAGATTTGATTAAGAATTCACTTTAAACAATGCTCTATTTCAATTTCTAGACATCTATGTTTTCTGCTAGAAAGGAGATGTGCTTCCTTTCTTTGTAAGTTATCTTCTATGACAATTATGCTTTGAAATATAGCTTATTATTTAGTCAAACAAATATTTGATTCAAAATTCACTTTAAACAATGCTCTATTTCAATTGTATAGACATCTATGTTTTCTACTAAAATGAGAGTTAGCATTCATCTTGATGTTTGATGCTCTTTTGTCATTTTCCATTTTTTCTTCACTCACCCTCCTACAACAAACTCAGACTTAAAATCCCTAAAGAGACTACCTACCTCTCCCTTGTAGAAGCTCCATTTTCTCTTCATTTCATCACTGGAAACATAATAAGGTAGACATGACTCCATGCCCAATGGATCTGTCTCCTTTCCTACCAACGAATCTTTGAAAATCATACCCTACAAAGCATTATACCTAGCCTAACATATGAGTAATTGAACATCGTAGATAGTGAGAGCCCTTTCTAAAAAGCTAGAAGGGCTAGATTCTAGCTTACAAATGGTTTTGTGGTTACCTATGAATTTCTCTCCTCATCCTAGGGAAAACTACAGGGAGCTAACAATTTACATATTATCTTTGTTTTGTGAGCATAATAAATCATTGGAAATCTCTCATTGAGAATTATCATTTAATTGTAAATCCCCCTAAAGCTTTCCACCTTGGACTTGTCACTATATCATGTCCACATGTATCACCACATCATTATCGTGACATCACTATATAAAAAAAATTAAAAATTCCATAATTTCAAGATGTGGTTTTCTAGTCATCGAATCACTCTCTACATCAACCCCTACATGAAAATTACATGTATATCGACCATACAACTCAAGCATTGCTAGAGAAAACTCAAAATCCAATTTCTTTAGGTGAAATTCAACCTTTGAACTATTTTTTAGCATGTAAGAATATCAAGAACAATGCATGGCCAACACAAACACATGCAAAAAACCAAAAAACACAATATATTGTGTAATGCTACCATGTTAATGACACACTATCAAATAAATATTATTCACTGTAAACATAGTGGAAATTTAACACAAAGGACATAAAAAACACTTATTTTTAAGAAGATATCACCACCTCACTGCATATGTTGGATTTCAACCCAACTTAGGCCCTATTGCACATTCACATTTAAAACAATCTACCCTCGAGATAAGGTGATGATTCCACAAGGATGGGTGCTTATTCCAACTTCATCACCCATAGAGAATCAACTGTCAAGTTTTTTTTATCCACACAATAAGGACCACATCTATGATGTTTTCTCAACTAGTCTAATAGAGATTTGAACTTCCAACTCTCTTTCTCATTGAGCCTACAGTCCAACAAAATTAATTCTTTTCTCTACAATTCAATCCATCAGGCCATTCCATTTTCCTCTAGGTCTCTAGTGTTATTGTGAGGAAATCTCAATGCTAGAAGCTATATAGAATCTTATTCATGGAAAATTTCATCAATGATGGGAATATCAACCATTTGTCATATGCTAGAAGAATATTAGGTTTTAATGCTAAACCACTAACAATGACCTCATTCCATATAACTCCTCTCTCCAAGAATCAAAACACGAACAAATGAATGAGAGTATATATGAATGAACCCCACCCCCTACCCCCTAGGACCAAGAAGGTAAATTTAAATATTTATGTTTTCGAGGCACCACGCGGCTTCCCAATAAGTTCACTGAATTGCCTTTTTCTTATCAATTTCCAATATTGGTATAGTAAAATATAAACAAATTTGTGTAAACTCTTAAGATATCTCTCTCTTTCGTGGAATCATGGCCCCTTATAACTCTTGTTCTTGTCTGTTTGCAGCCAATGGTATATTTTATTAATAATCTTTAATGCTATCACATTGCAAGGTTCTCTTGCCTTTCATCATGCAGAAACATACACTATTACACTGAACTAAGATACCAACATTTGAACACTTGAATACCAACATTTGAACAAATAGAAAAATAAACTAGGATCCCAACATTCAAACACTAGGATACCAACATTCGAACAATAGGATATAAAAATGAACTAGGATACAAAAAATACATTATTAAATTGAACTGTGATAGAAAAATGAACTAGGATATTGACATTTGAACACTAGGATACCCCTTCTAACTTAATCATTAGTAAATGTCCAATTTTATATTTGACTCTTACACAAGGAATTTAATGAAATAGCAACAAAACATTACTAAAAACAAGAACTAACCTTCCTCATTATAATCAAAATAAATAGAGGAATAAGAAAATCATAACCTCGTCAAAGCTAGCATAGATCGGTTTACAACTTGTGATGTATCAACATCTAATGAAAATTAAGGAATTTAGACTTCTGTGATCCATAATCTTGTTTAGAAAATAATTTCGGCAAAATCACATAAAAAATCATTTGTTGACGCGTTTCGAACCAACCAGTGTGGTTCATTGTCAGGACAAGTTGAAGATCCAATCTTAGTGATGCAATAAATGGGGACAGCAGGCCATTCCAACAGCTTAAATTGACAGGGTAATGGTCCCTAACAGCTAGGTTTGACCAAGCCCCAGGGGGAGGGACCTAAATTTATTTAATTATTATATTGATCCATTTATGATTATTACTATTAATATATTTATTTTCCATTATCCTTATATAATGCTAATAAAATTCAATATTTATTTAAATATTAAGAATGGTAAAAATCACAAATTATTTCTAAATCAAGAACCTAATCTAATTACTATTTTGTTAATATATTTATTTATTTTAATATATCTTTACCATAAAAATTATTAATAATAATATCAATATTTACCCTTATATTGGGATGAGAAAATAAAATGGTAAATAATCCTATTATCTCCTATTAACTCAAATAATATTATATATAATACAAAAATAAATATGATATATAATATTAAATCTCACCGCTATTAATGAAAATATATTACTCCAATATTAATACCATACCCTTATTTAATACAAAATAAATATTAATCTATTTAAATAATAAAAATCTAATGGTTAATATACCTATTATTTTTAAATTTAGAACTTAATTCAATTATTATTTTATTAATATATTTATTTATCTATTCCTTAATATCATTAACATATATTCCTTAATAACCTATGCAAAAAAAAAATAATCATATTTATCTAATATATTATTAATATTTACCATTCTATTAGGATGGGTATTACTTATTAGAATAAGATGGTAAATATTCTTTTTTTTTTTAAATCTCGAACTTTTTTTATTTTATTAATCTATTTATTTATTCTTTAACATGTACTTACCTTAACAACTTTTTTATCATTCTTAATATCATTACTAATATCACTGTTTACCATTATATTAGGATGAGAATAATATATATAATTAAAATGGTAAATATTTCTCT